>JASDQU010197251.1:5284-15984 GCA_032191745.1 Picea mariana | reverse complement strand
CAACAATATCATCACTATATACTTGCTTTGCTTGTTTTTTGAGAACTTCTCGTAGGTATAAATATTTGCGTCAAACTGCTCAATGGTGGAACATCATCAAACGTTGGATCAAGGTAGGTCTCTTTCTTATATTGCACATTACTTTATATAGCATATGTTGGAATTGAGTTGATTTCTGTAGTCATACCTATCTGTTGTGGTTTACCCTTGGCCATAGAGAGTTTTTCCCTTATAACAGCAATGGCGACTCCATTGGGGAGAGATCGTCCTTCTAAGGGTTGAAGTACTTTTTCTTCTTACATTGCTCTTTTTCCTTTGTGTTTCTTGTCGTATCACTGCTTGACAGATCATGTTCACTCTAAGTCTGATTTTTCAGCCTTTTACCCTTTCCTAGCCTTGTTTTAAAGCATATACACCCCTTTTTCCCTGACAGGCGCGTATACACACTTTTTGTCTCACTGCAAGAGGCGTATATAGGCTCTGTTCTCCTAAAAAATTGTGTATACCACTTCCCCTTTCTTGTTTTCTTGGTTGAGTGACTACTAGGTAGGATTTAAAATTGTTGAGCCTTCTTAGGTCTCTGTAGTGCATGTTGATATTATCTGGGAAGACAGGAATCTTGTTTGGAGTTGATTTTTCGGGCACAGTCTTTCTCTTTGTTTTCTATTTTTAATTTGTCCTTGTTTTCTGGGCTGTTTGCTTGGTTGTCTGGTATTTTGCTTGAGTTACTGCTTTTATACACTATAGAATTCATTTGTCAAGTTGCTTATTCGTCCATGCATTTTCTTTTTTAGAATATTGAAAATACAAAAAAAAATAGGCATTTTGCATTGGTTGGCATTTTTGTCTTTGAATTTTTCATTAGCTTAACACATTTAGCGAAAGATCGTATTTTACTTCCGAATTGTAGATTTGAAATTGAAGACTGCACTATTTTTATTAGCATGTCATTCATTGAAAAGTTAAAGATAGACTTTGCATTATATCCATATTTATTTTCTTGCAGAGTCATAACACCATGAGTTTCACCTCATTACCTTTTTGAGTGACCACAGCCAATAAAATTTACGCTTTAAACTAAAATTTATTAGTCATGATTTTATTTTTAGGGTGCACAAACTAGCTTAGGATTTAGTGCCTTGGAATAGGATTTTGTGAGTAAAATTCTCCAAGGAAATTAAATCAACATATGTGTTTGAGATAGGGAATTGAGAAGGCCATTGTATAATTGGTAATATCAGGAGGGTCTGCTCACACTGGAGTTAATCATGAGGTCGCACGAAGTTATTTGAGGGGATAACCCCTGGATACTCACCTAGTGTCAGAGATATTTCTATGGATTTATTCGTATTTGGGAATCTTGCTAGTGCCCATACCTCTTTGAGAGGCAGTGATTTCAAGGTTTCAGGGTTGGCTACCCTGCCCATACAGTGATCCAGACTTACAACTGCTCGCCTGTGCATCGGTTATATAGCGGTTTATTAGTTGTTTTACTTAGGTATCTCATAGGTTAATTGCAAGGGTTATTCTTCATGTATCCTAAGTCAGATAAGGGTTGGATAGCACACAGCCTTTATGGAAGATTACCTCTCCGAGGGGATCTGACCAACTGGTTGTTAAGCCCACGAGGGCCCTTATAATTGATTCTTTTACCACCAAACTTTAGTAGGGAGTCTCAGGTCCCTCTTGGATGAGACATACCTTCTTCAGCGAGGGAGGCCACTCAACCACTTTAGCCCATTTGAATTCATATTGACCATTTGACATTTTGGTATGCTCTTTGAATACTAGTTGGCCTCAAGATATATTTCTATTTGTAGACGAGTCATAATTCGTCGTGGAGTCAGACCAACTTCCTCGTAGGTCCTGTCGGTTGTTACAGTTACCACCAATTGTCGAGTCCTTGCCTTCTAAAAGGCATATAGTTATTAGTAGTGGTACACGCACATGCACTTTTCAAACTTGTGATCCTGCAAGGATGAGTATCGAGTCTAGTATTCAGAATAGTGGGAGTTCCTCAACTCCCAATCCCACTATAATTCATGGAACTCCTTCAACATCTATAGCCGCTACAGTTGCAGTGCTAGAGGCTTACATCGATACTATGGCTCGGCCTGTAGTTAATGCTTCATCTCTTGCCTCGAACCCTTTTGGAGGTTTTGTCCTCTCACCGAGTTACAATGTTCAAACCATCCCCATGGCTTCTAGTCCATTTTCTTATGGTATGCCTAACTTCACCTCGCAGTTTTCAACTGCCATCCCAGCCATTGTCCATAATGATAGCCTTGCACTTGGGGACACTACACCTCCTTACACTCCTTCCCCATTTGGTGGTTCTCATATCCTCCAAGAAAATCCTAATGTAGGGAGTGTCCCTATTCTTAACCTGGTTGGATGGAACAACCCATCTAGCAGACAAGTTCTGCCCTATATTCCTATCCCCTCAGTGCCGATTCCGGCCAATACTTTTGGCATGATGAATCTACTTCAATCCTCCATATTCCCACCTGGAGGAGGCCAGTCTTACACTTTGGGCACCCCCCAACCTATATATAATCTAGTTGGGGGCAGTTTTAAAAACCCCCAGCTTCGATCTAATCCAACCGGGGGCAATTTTCATAACCCTTATCAGAACACTCCTACTGGAATGATGCCCAATCCATCTTTTACGAATCATCCTAGAGGAGGGTCTTATAATTCCGGACAAGGTTTTGGTCCTCACCATAATCCTGGATGGAACACAGTTCCTAATGCACAATCTTTCGTGGGAGGATGGGGTCAGGTGTCACAACCTCATATTCCCTTTTTGGCCACACTTAATCTACTAGATTTGTCTAAACTAATGAATGACCCGGTGAGTCATGACCCCTCATGGCCCCAGTAACTAAATAAAAGGAAAGTTCGAAATAATCGTAAGGGTTGGAAGAATAATAATAATAAGCCCAAGGACAAAGATAATAATGGGAAATAGAATGATAATGTTGGAGAGGGAAGGAAAGACAAGTGTAAGGTGAAGTTTCCTTGTAAACTTTGTACCAATGACCACCTTACCCACTTGTGCCCCAAACTTGCAAAGGTTGCAAGGATTTTAAATATTCCTCCCACTATGCTGACAAATCCATTCCCACACAACCAACACTTATCCTAGAGTTCTTCGAGCACCAGAAATGCACCTGGTGGAAGTCAAAACCCACTGTCGAAAGATGGCAATCATGTTTACATCAATATGGTTGATGCAAAAATTTATATAGCCACCCGCTCTTAACATTATAGCTCTTCAAAAGCTAGTACAAGCCTATAATCTCCTCCTCCACCCTCGGACATGAACTTACAGATCGAGAAACTAGAGACACCACCTCATATTCCAAAAGGAGTACTCTAGCTCTCTACCCACAACCCTAATGCTAGAGCCACCCAGAACTATTCTATTGTTGAAGATATGGGCCAAACCCATTGTGCGATGTTCGATTTGGAGGTACTCCAGATGTGTCCATCACAGAGGAATGCCTTACTCTCTACCTTAGGAGCTCTAGAGCCCAATGGCTCGAAAGTCATCAAGTTTGATGTGATGGACATGAAGCCTCGCTTACCCTACCATGTGGCTTTTCAAATCCACGTGGAGTTTTCCAAGTATACTATCAAATGAGCAGTCATTGATGAAGGTGTTGCCACTTGCGTGATGTCCCTAGTCTGTTGGAAAGCTATTGATTCTGCGACCCTTTCCAAGTCGTCGAACATGTTGACTGTATTTGATGGTCATTCCTTCCACCCTCATGGTATTCTCCCTAACTTTCCGGTCCAGTTGGGTGGGAAGACGATAGAGGTGGAAGTAGAGGTAGTTGATGCACCTCTCGATTATAAATTGTTACTAGGTCGCAATTGGACCTATTCTATGGTCACTGTCGTATTGTTTGTTTTCTGCATGCCTTGTTTTCCTCATCAGGGGGAGATCATGATGATTGACCAATTATCCTTTGCATACTCTAGTCCTAATGCATTTGTTGGACCATCAATCCCTGTGATCGATAATTCTCAGTCGACAACTGAGAATATCGGTGTCAAAATATATTCTTCCCTCATGGATACTTTCAACTTCTGGACACCGATTCACCATGTTTACGCCAGGTCTAGTAGGCCTACTTCAGCAGAGAGGTCCATTCCTTTCCACACTTCCTATTTTAGTGATCCTTGGAACTTACCTTCTTTGAATTTATAGATTGAAGGTCAGTCGCATGCTGGCATGTCTATGCCACTATCGATAGTGGAGATTATGCATCAAGCTATCCTTGACTCTTCCACCGATCCCGATCTTGTTACCTCATAGACGGATGAGGAGGATCCCATTCCTAGGCCTGTATGGGCCACTTCATTATCTTGTTCACATGATTTCTTAGATGAGACTTTTCCTTCGGATGAAGCCATCCTTGAAGCCATGAATGTTTCTGAGAGACCTTGGGACAATATGCATCATCGATCTTATTTTCTCCCAAGTCTTGAAAGAATTGAGCAAGATGATTTTCGATCTACTTTGAGTGAGATAATTAGTCACATCGTAGTTCCACTTGATACACATGACATTTATGCCGAAGGAAATATGACGAGTATTTCTCCTACTGTCTCAATCGATATCTCTCGTACCCCTGGCAAAATTGAGAACGTAAATATAGGTGCAGATTGTTCGCTAGAAGATATTTTGATCTACACCAACCTCTTCAAAGAATTTCGAGATGTGTTCACTTGGTCATATGAAGAGATTCCTGGGATTGATCCTTGCATTGTAGAACATGAAATTATAACTTATCCGGATGTTAAACCTGTTTGACAACGTCTTAGAGCTGTTAATCCTAGAAAGGCCCCCACTATTAAGAAAGAGGTGGAGAAGCTACTTAATGCTGGCTTCATCTATCCATTTCCCTTGAACGAATGGGTATCCAACTTCGTTCCTGTGAATAAAAAAAAAGGAACCATCCATGTGTGTATGGACTTTAGTGCCCTAAACAAATCTTTTCTAAAGATAACTTCCCCACACCTTTCATTGATCATATTCTTGATGAGTGTGCAGGAAGCAAAATATTTTCCTTTATGGACAGATTTTCAGGATATAATCAAATCCAGATCAAACCTAAGGACCAACACAAGTTGACATTTATATGTCCTTGGGGTAATTTTGCATACCGGAAAATGCCTTTCGGCCTAAAAAATGCTGGAGCAACCTTCCAACGCACCATGAATTTCGCTTTTCACGATCTCAATAATATAGTCGAAGCTTACCTTGATGATCTTTATGCTCACTCTTGCAAGAGAGTGGATCATGTCACACACCTTCGGCTGGTTTTTGAAAGATTTCGTTACTATAGAATCTGGTTAAACCCTCACAAATGCATCTTTTGTGTTAGGTCTATCCGTCTCTTAGGATTTTTAGTTTCTGAGGCCGGTGTTGTTCCAGAGTCTTTACTTAAGGCTAAAAAGTACAGGGTCTAGGAATCCGAAAGTGAGTAAAAGATAAAAAGGGGAAAAAATCAACCCTCGGGAAAAGGGAAGCTAAGGTTGATTTCTAATTTGTCTCTATCTCGCTTTCAAATGGTCCTGGATGCTGATATCCCATTCAATTGCGGCCCATGAACGTTCGAGTTCGACCCGGGTGATGGCAGTTTTAAGTATGGTGTCAAATAGGTTCAAAGCGATGCTGGTTTGATCCAATAGGCTGGKTTCAATGTTGGGTTGTCTTGCAAAGGGCACAATCATGGAGGAACAAAAAATGAAAAGAAAGTTCRAGGTTTAAAATGCCACTTCAATTTTTTCTTTAACCGTATAAAAGAGAACTTTTGAAATCCAATGTTAAAGATAGAACACAAACCAAAGGCMTTCTCCTGTAACTGAGTTAACCTTTTAAAGAATCATGTATGAAATGTGAGAAAACATTAAGCCATCAACAATGCGAGGCTCCTATCAAGGGAGAATCTCGCCCTGTAAACAGAAGAAGAAAAAGGCAAGAAGTAATSTGACGAAGCATAAAATATAGAGATCTAAAACATTCACAGGTCTTGTACTTGCTGATATCTAATACAGAGGAAAAAATGCAAGCGATTGGAMAACTAAAAAATTGGTCACCATAGTAGAAGTTGCACTAAATTGTAGCTAATCATTCATCAGAAATATATGCGAAATGAAATTTGATGTAAGATAACAGAGAAAACAAAACTCATAACTCAGTTTTCACGGAATCAGGAATCTTCGGATTTCTTTGTATTAATTTTCAAAAGAAAGAAATTCTCTATTAAAATCAGCCAAGAAAGGTCCAGCCTTTATTCTCACTTCAAAATGCATATTTATACAAACTTCTAAACACTAGAATCTCAATCGTTCTAGAAGTTTTCGGTTACAAAATGGGAAATTTATGTGTTTCACTTCTTTGTCTTTGTCCTCCTTCCTGCGAGTAGAGAACCTTCCTTTTTTTACTCTTTGGGTTCTAAAAATAGAACAGGAAGACATCTATCATTATTTGACACCAGAAGCCTTCCCTTTCGCCTGCTCGGTGCAAGTGATGCACCTCTCCACCAACTAGGCTATCAACCTAGAAGGCTTTGCTTGGTCGCTCACTTCAAGAGTGTAATAATTCTTTTCCAGTTGTGGTAAACTATTTCCCACTTGTCAGTCCTCTACAATGATGGAGCATAATTGTAAACTTGGTTGTACTAGCCATTTATCCATTTGGGTTATATCAACCTGGCTGATCTGGGATATGTCCACTTGCTGCTCTTCCATGTTTTCTTTGATGTCCAACAAATGTTTATCTATATTGATTTTTCCCAGTGTCTCAGCACTTCTCTCCTTATCAAGATTTAGCAAACCTTTACTTATTAAAGAGAATGTTTCCTCATAAAAATTCTTTACTTCGTTAGCTCTCCCCCTTCTTTTCGATATGTTCTGCTCCCATACCTTTAGCAGGATATTACCTCCGGTTTTTTTTGCAATGGATAATTTTGAGGTGTTGATCCTCTCTATCTTCACTATAGCTATAACAACGTCTTGGAAAGCGACCCATGTTGCCCCATCTTCTCTTTCTTTAGAATAAATTTTCTCTAATATTTGCTCTATCATCCAGAAATGGTTTTGAATGGTTCTCACCTTTGCTAGCAAGTTTTGTTGAGCCGTAAGTACCTTATGTCGGATTTCAGCAGCTTTCGATCTAAATATTTTTATGTCTACAACCTATTTCTCGGCCACCTCCAATTTTGACTTCAACTCTATAATCTGTTGCCCCTTCTGGCTTGCCTATGTTTGTCTAGTTTGCGTCGACTAGCACACTTGCTCAAGGTTGGACCTAGGCTTCTCGATTTCATGCAGGTCAGCTGTTTGGTCTTCCTCAAGGCTCCTTCTCACCTCATCCCTAACATTTGCTTCAATAGTAGCTACCTTAGCTTCCAATTTACTGATCAGGAGGTTCTTTTGTTTCAAATGCGCCATCAAAGTCCCAACTAAGTCCTAATTGGTTGTAGCATAAGCCCCTAGTGTCCTGGCTATCTCCTCTACAAATTTTCCTCTTTCGCGACCTTCCCATCTGTCATGATTTTAAATTTTTTAGCTACTATGCCCTATTTTTGATAAAATCCTTGCCTTACCATGGAATTTCTTTTCTTGTCAAAGAAAAATTCATTGGGAGGCAGCTCCTCTATAGAAATAGGTGTCAGTTGTTCATTGAAAATCCATCCCTCGTCAAGATTCCCCTTTGTGAACTACAAGGGTGTGACAATAGCAATCGGACTACCGATTTTCTTGGATGTTTGTTTTAGGGTGACTTCTATAACTGGCTCATTTGGCGCGAGGGAAAGTGAGTCGTCTGATCCCTGCGAAGGTATCTCTGCTTGCCCTTGGGCCTACTTGCCTGGTGCGCCCTTTTTGGGGTTTCCTTCCTGCTTCTGGGGGACTTTGGCTCCTAGCTCTGAGGTTCCAGCCTCCCTGGTTTTCCCTTTGTCCTTCTCCCTGCTAGGACTCAAGTCCTTTGCACCTTTGTCTCCTATCTGCTTTGTAACTGGAAGATCTGGGGATTCACCCTATAAAATCTGGCGAAGACAACTCTGTCGGTGTTCCCGAAATTTCAAAAATTCGGCCATGTCTCCAGGTGGAAAGGCTTGAATCCGACTTGGGAATCCTCGTGTTCATACCTATTCAGGCCACAACATACTAGGTTATTTCTCACAACCTTAATAGGGTCATGCTTCTTAAACTTAATGTCTACCAGCTTCATTTCTTCCGGAGCCACAGCCTCGGCTTTAGCGTGGCCAAAATCTAACAAGGAATATGCACCGATACAAATAGGGAAGGGTGGCCATACCTTTTTTGACACTCCTTTGAGCTCCTTGCTTATCCCACCGAGCACAGACTGTCTGGCAATCTCATGGCACAATAGCTTATATGGCAGGAATAGCGGGAGCGAATATGGAGGGACGGAGGTGCCGAAAACCATGATATACAAAAATTTCTCCTCTAGATACCAATCTGCCATGCTTCTTAGGATGGTCACAATGCTATCTGATATCCTGGGAGGCGACTGGCCAAAAATGTCAATATGCAGTGGCACCATTACCCAGTTGAAGATCTCGTAGATGAATTCTTTGGCCTTATCCTCCCAAAGCTTCGAGTGGTAGACATGGATGGGCTCTGTACTAGATGGAGTCCAGCTCCATCTTATTAGAGGGAAAGGCGTCATGAAACAAATGGCATCCATGATGTAGGTGGACCTGAAAAACAAAGTTCCTTTCCCACTTGCCTTCTGCGCTCGATATTCGGTAATTCAACTGGTTAAACTGTCTGACAATAGTTTGGCCCAGTCAAAAGAAAGACCTTTAACGACTGTATGAATCAAAGGCACCCACGAGAGAAAACAATGTGTGGTGTCCTACCTCCCATACAACCTACAAGCCATCATTTCTATATACCTAAATGGTGGCTCTAAGGAGGAGACTGAATAAATTCCATTAGAATTTTCCCTAAATTTTGCGGGGTGCGAAACCCAATTCCTGATTAGATCGGACAAGTTTCTTCCATATTTCTCGCATTCCTTCTCCTTGAAACCTTCCGAAAATTCAACATTGTATGCGAAGTTTGGTGTGGGTGACAGCTGATACATTGCCTGCAAATTTTCTAGTCTAAAAGTCCCAATCCTCACCTTCTTCTCGATGATGAAATTTCTGGTCGGGATATCCACATGGTCTAGCGCCCATCTGATCATATCATAATAGGGGAGGAGTCGTGGTCTTGCCGCTATTTTGTGCATTTCTGCTTGAATGATGATTTTATATCTGGTGGCCAAATCATCCTTCTCATTATCATTGGAATCATCTGAACAATTCACCGATCAGACTGAAGAATGTCGGAGATGTATGTCCAGGTTTTGACAGTATTAATAATTTGGGGTGAAGTATCGAAAACAACATCGGAGCACTGACCTGAAATTTCGGCAGCCACCTTGAACACCTTTCGTGGAGCCATAAAAGAGAATTTTGTACGTAGATCACCTGTAGTAAGAATTGTAAATACAGATAGAAGTTATCCCGATGAAAAAAACTTTGCGCGCAAAATAGAAATAAAATTGAAATAATGAAACAAACCCCTTATCTTAGTCATTTAAAACCCTGGTGTCCTTGCAAACCAAACTATCAAATCTCTTAAAGAAATATTTAGGAGTAAAAGTGAGATCCTACTATCTATCACCTCGCCATAGTCCAAATAAATGCCATAATTGTTTGACGAGTCATAGCATGAATCAGTGCAAAAAGCATTTAAAATTACTCCACAGACAGTGCGTATTAAAGTTTTCATTGATGCATCGATTAATCCTTCTTAGCCCCTTTAATTAATTTTGCTTTAGTCTTTAATTTCCCCTTTTCGGTGTTCACCGTATCGAGATAAATCACTCCTACCCTTTGAGCCCCCAAAACCCGAAATCGTGATGATGCGATTTAGTTTGAAAAACGTGATCTGGCTTAAGATCTTAAACAACCCATTCTTAATTAATAAAAATTGTGACTTCGCGACTCAAGGCTACGAAGGTATAGTTTTTTGGGAGAGCGATTGCCAAGTCGCGAAACCCTAACAGTGCTTAACTAGGGTTTAAAGTGACTTACCCCTGACACCAACCTGGGTGAAATTTTTAAAACCGTTTCGTGACTTCGTATATCGGAGTTTGAAAACCTTGTGACTTGTAAATCCTGAAGCATGATAGCGTGAGGTAATAAAAGTGATAGAACTTCTTAACGGTTAAGCAACGGTAACTTAGGACTATAATGGCCATCGCCACTTCGCATGTCGAGGTAAACTTTTGATTTTAAGAATTACATTTCAACACTTGTAAAAGGCAGCTTCGACATAGGCTCCAACTAAGGATCCCATATTCCTATGAGACGGGAAGAACAATAGACCACGTGCCTGTATTGGGTAAATGGAGTCATTGGTTTCTTTCTGCAAAACTTGCTTTAGGAAGGGAATACAGAGGGAAAAATAGATTCCATCTTTACCTTTGAAAATATTTTCAACATTCAATTGCATTCTAAACTCAGCTGCAGCCCTTTCGATGACTTTCTCCTTCTCGATACTAAATTCAGGTCTACTTTAAGATAATCGAAACAGTCCTAGGAAATTCAATAGATTTTGTGGATTTTGGCTTGTATCAAATGAAGTAAATTTCATTATTTTAATCG
>JASDQU010197250.1:0-14028 GCA_032191745.1 Picea mariana | reverse complement strand
CATGCATTGTTAATAGCATCTCCAATTATCTGGACAACATCCACAGTCAAATATTGATTACCTTGGTAAAATTATTTTAATTAGTTTTATGACATAATCATTTTCCAATAGCTTTGTCCATTATGCAAGGTTAATTTAACTTGATACAGTTACTCACATTGGTTAGAACATAGTAGCCTTAATTAGGTTTTAAAAAAAAAATTACAACCATAACCTCATTGAACTAATTATCATGTCACTTGCCTTGTTAATATGTAATCATATGGTGAGAAGGAATCTGTTATCAGAATGGAATTTAAAAACTGAACTTCCCAGCTCTAAAACCATCTACCTCTATCTTGCGGTATGTATGGTTTAATCTGGCCATAATTCCCTACTCAAGTGAAAGGACTGCAGTTTTAATTATGATTATACAGGCTCAAATTTTACTTCTGCCCTTCACGACACTGCGTGTTAAATTTCCCTCTGCGGCATTGCCAGCGGACCGTCATTGCCCTCACCTGCACGTTTCCCTTTTCCCCTTGAAAAAATCGCCTATAGCAGGTGGTGGCCCACGCGTTCCCTCCTCCCTTACCTCCGCTTTAATGCGGCTCTGACCTGTGCACTGGCCGAGGATCCTGAGAACCTTAGATTCTAAGTTTTAATTTTTGAGTTAAGGATGATACTTAAGAAGCCATGTTAACCTTGTTTTATTTAATGTTTTTACCGTTTAAAATGAAATATCATGATGATGCGTAAGCAGCCATTGTTAACCTTGTTTATTTAATGTTACTATTATTTAAAATGCAATATTAATGATAACGCGCAATATGCTATGTTAATATATGTTAATTCGTGAAGTTAGTACTTGTCTAGATTGCAAATTTATTATTATTTAATTAAAATGTTAACGCTGGTTGAATTGAAATGTTAAGTAATGGTTTAATTGAATTATTTATATTATTTAATGGATATGTTAATACTAGTGGAATTGCAATGTTAAGTAAGTGTTCAATTGCAATATTAATATTATTTAATGGAAATGTTAATACTAGTTGAATTGCAATGTTAAGTAATGGTTTAATTGCAACGTTAATATTATTTAATTAAAATGTTAATGCTAGTAGAATTGCAATGTTAAGTAATTGATTTATTGCAATATTAATATTATTAATTGAAATGTTAATGTTGGTAGAATTGCGATGTTAAGTAATTGATTTATTGCAATATTAATATTATTAATTGAAATGTTAATGTTGGTGGAATTGCGATGTTAAGTAATTGATTTATTGCAATATTAACATTATTAATTGAAATGTTCATGCTGGTTGAATTGCAATGTTAAGTAATTGTTTAATTGCAATAGTAATATTATTAATTGAAATGTTAATGCTGGTTGAATTGCAATGTTAAGTAATTGTGTAATTGCAATATTAATACTATTAATTGAAGTGTTAGTGCGGGTTGAATTGCAATGTATAGAAATTGTTTAATTGCAATGTTAATGAGGATGCTTAAGTTGCAATGTTAATATTTGTTAAATGAATGTTCGTGATGATGTTTAGATCGCAATGTTATTATTGGCTTAATTTGAAATGTTTATGAGGATGTCGAATTGCAATGTCAATATTGTTTAAATGGAAATGCTAATGATGATGTTTAAATTACAATGCTATTATTTTGTAAGGTTATTACAATTATGGTAATAATTGGCAGGAAAGGCAAGATATTATGGAGGTTGTAAATGTTCGAGGGTTTACCATTATGGTATGATATCATTGTGCAATTATGGAAATTAATAGAAAAATGCATTGCGCTTGTGCTTCTTGCTTGTCCTTGAACTAGTGCCTACTGACCTTATAACAAAATAATGGGGGGTTGAAATTATTGGTTTGTACCTTAGGATAAAGTCTTCATCGGTTAATGATAAGTAATGGAACAATTGACCTTGATTGATGTCTTCGGGTCTCAATAGTGGCTGGTCGATATTAGATTCCTCTTGACTTGCTTCTGCCATAGAGGTCCTAATTGTCCCTGATTTTGTAGTACTTGGTGGTCTTGCATTGCATGGTCTTCTTGTGTCGGGAGGGATGTAGACACCATCAGTAGCCTTAACATTTATGTCTGTATGCTTCCCTGCGTCAAGAATCCAGTGCCGTATCAAGAGTCTTGGGCCCTTTAAAGGCAGGGTTTCCACTCTTGCGACACACCTGAGGGGATTACTAGTTTCTGCCTGAGCAGTCGGCCAGGAGATTATCTGACCTCCTCTCTCTACGGAGCAGAGGAGTAAGATTAAATGCCCTGCTTTCCTGTGTAGAAATAGTAAACTACTACCATGGATTCTACCTTCTGTGTTGGTACGGTGCATAACCGAGTATGTCGTAGAATGTTTGCGTTGGGCGCCTTGTGCCTGTGGTCATTCTTTGCTTGTAGCTTCTTGTTGTGCGCCCTTGTCTGTTTGTGGTAATCTTCATGGTTGAGTCTTGTCGGTTGTCAGGTGGTGACGTGGAGTCTAGTGTGTCTGTTCCCCCTCCTACACGCGCGCACACATGGTTAAAAAAAAAAATTGCACCTGTTCTCAGAGTAGTTGTCCTTATCTAGGAGGGTTGTTACATTTATCTCATTTTCTTTGTAGTCATTTTATGCTCTTCCTTGGGATTTTCTTCATGTGATTATGTAGACTTTAATTTATTTTCAACATTAGAATCTTCATATAATGTATAAATATGTAATGCAATTAGTTTCTCTGCAAGGACTGCTTTAGGTTCCCCCTTGGGCCCTTATTTCTTAGTAAGATAAATATTATGCAATGTAATTTTCTTTTTCTTGTACCAAACTTTTAAAAACTTATTTTTCACATTAATATTAACTATACCAACTGAGTCCATCCAAGTATATCCCAAATAAATATCCATATGATCCATATATATATATATATATATATATATATATATAGCAAAAAAAATTGAATGCAATACATATTTACCCATAGTAAGCTTCAAATCTATAAAAAGATTTGAATTTTTTAACCCTCAACTTGTGTTATTTGAATATTCATTGTGGGAACTTGAAATATTTTATCCAAGTTACATTCATGAGATTATGCTTGATACTAATGTTTATAGAAATATTAATATTTTTGTGTTGAATACATCCATGAACCTATGATATAAAGGTTTTGCATGAAAACAAACCCTTGGTGATCTCTTTAGCCAACTTACCAACATGATACCACATGTCCAAAAAAAATATTCCATATTCATCATCTGAAACTTCCTTCATCTTGTCATAGTTAAGAAAATTCACAAGATGGCTACATCACCTTTTAATTGAAGAAGAAGATCTGTTTTCCAAAAAAATACCAATAAGTAATTTATCTCTTTTATTTATTCTTCAATACTATGACAATATTGCTTGTCAAAAACCAAAAACAGAACTAGGGTTTTAAAGAAAATCACTTACCTTTTAATGGAGTTCCTTTGTGTAAATAGGGTCTAAGGTGGTTAATTTCAAATGATCATAACTTTTCCTATATTTAACTCATTGCATATTATGACCTCAAATTTCATTTCATTTCTACTAGCATTGTGATATCTAAGAGCTCTATCAAATGACACATAATATTCAAACTTTGCAACTATCTAAGAAAAAACCCTAAAAAATACTAATTTTAAATCAACTATAACTCCACTTTCTATACTCCAATTTGGACGATTGTTTATTTGAAATAAAGTGTTTTTTAGAGAGAAAACTAAAAGTATAGTTTGTTTCTTAGGATTAGAAACAAAATGTTTCATAAATTCACTTGATTTATTCCATCCTTTTTCTCCTTTAAAAACATGCAAAAAGAAAAAAAAATCTCTCCCACTTTGTGCCCAAGAGAGATATATTATACCACATGTAGGTGTATAGCTTTCGTTCTTAGCTTCTCTATGCATTTTGCAAAATCAGAATACGAGTCTCTATGACCAAGATAGGTATATTTTTTTCCAAAAGTCCAATGGATATATTACAAGAAGAAATGCGAAGAATTTTTCTAAGTGTTACTTTCCCCTCTCTCCCGCTCTCCTTTCCATACTTAACCATTTTCTATCTTATACTGAAATCTCTTACTACATTTTTCACACTTAGCCATTTTTCCTTATTCCCCTTCCATACTTATCTATTTCCACGTTCACTTTCATTTTCCATTTTACTTTATTTTCCCATTTTTTTTTATTTTTCCTTTCCATTTTCATTATCTCACTTTCCATTTCATTCTCTTATTATCCTTTCCCATTTTTTCTTTCCCATTTTCGCATAATTCTTTTTATTTTCCATATAATTCTTTTTATGTTCCATATTTTCCATATTTATTTACATTTTTCACATCATCCATTATATATCTTCCAACACATAGACAATTTAATATTTGATGTTCATCTTATATACTTTGAAATTCTACTAATGTATGTTTGTTGATTCTCCACACATAAGATTTTTCACAACCTTTTACCATTAATTACCACCCTACCTACCTCTGTGTTCACATAACCTTGCCTATTATCCATATTATTTTAATAATATTTATGTCATTCTACGTTATATGGGTGTATCTCCAAGTGAAACATGAAAGACATATGGCAACTAAGCATTGGAAACAAGTAAAATCATGACACGTCGCAACAAATTAGGTGGTGACATGTGGAAGATCCGATATCCTATCGCACAGGGACACTCAACGATGATGTGGATATTGACTCATGTTGACTCGGTGATTATGAGAATGCCACTAGACCTTTACTAGGAATGAGGTGGACTATGATTAGGGAGTCATAATTTTAATTACTCGTTAATTTTCTGAGGGGTCGAGCTACAAGCCTCCACAGTCTTCCTTTGATTCTCACTAAGTGTATATTAAATTTTTCAATATATACACTAAATAATCTTAAAATACCATGCATGTGCGATAAGAATTTTAAATAAAAGTTTAAATTTAATGAAGTAGGTCAAAATTAAATCTAAGGGCCAACATTTTTCCATCAAACTTCATTCACTATGGCGAGGTCACGATTTTATAAAGGTTATATATTGCGTTCAGGACCTCTGTTTGCAGCAAACATTATACCATTGGAAA
The DNA here is from genome assembly GCA_032191745.1 of Picea mariana. Taxonomy (NCBI): domain Eukaryota; kingdom Viridiplantae; phylum Streptophyta; class Pinopsida; order Pinales; family Pinaceae; genus Picea; species Picea mariana. Next base: position 8,933 of record JASDQU010197250.1, on the reverse strand, counting down.
GGTATTTTGATGAAGAAGATAATGGGAAATGTATTAAGAGATGAAATTTGTCAAAATTGTCTGAAAAATTAAAGTATCAGTCAATAACATTTTTATGCTTTGCTGATAAATTTGTTCAATACCTCGACCTCACAAGGTCATATATTGATATCTAGGGCCCAGATTTGGAAAAAATGTATATTTTTTGAAATATAAGAAGATGGAGATCACATATAAATTGGTTTCAGTGGATGAAAGGTTGATTATCCTATCCGTTAAATTAAATTATAGTCCTTTTAAAAAGGAAAATTAATTAAATTTTGAAAACAAAGTTTAATTAAAAACTTTTATTTAAAATGGAAAGGGACCCATTTTAAAAATATGTATATTAATGATGTAAGTTCATTAATGAGGCATTAATTAAATAGAACACTTCAAGAACAAAATTGTATAGGAATTCAAGAAGGAAAAACCCTAACTACTCAAGTAGTTAGAAGAATTGGCTTTAAAAGAGAAGAAAGGCATCATCAAGGTGAAAGAATAAGAATTATTAGAGGGGAATGGAATAATATCAGAGGAAGAATAAGGTACAACCATGAATACGCAACCAAGTTTCTGATCAAATAAAATATATCTCCATGTTCTCCACTCTTTATATGCTTCTACACCATCTCTCATAGCTTTGTGCTTGAGTCTCTGAATTGGGCACAAGGCTGAGTTCTTGAGTGTTATTCTTGTATTCTTCCAAAATATTTTTCTTGTATTATCATGGAGTATTTACATCCATATACATGATTGCCAAAAATTTTGTAATGAAGAAAATATTTCATGAATAAAACTCAACAAGGAATTGCTTTGGGGTTAATTTCAACTGTATCTTATAATTTTGAGTCTTAAGTACGAGGTGTTTTAAATTGACTTATAAAATACTCTTTCAATATTCATAGTAGTACTCTTTTAAAATTATTTCACATGATCAAATTATTCTCTCCTATTTCTTGTGAAGAAGACATGTATGCATTTATATATGATTCAGAAGATTGTGTATGTCATGTTTATCATGAAGAAATTATGATGTTGAAGCCCTCCTTCAATATTTTATTATTAAGAGACTTATTTATTTAGATAAAGATTATATCAGGTTATTGAATACCATATCATTTCATAAATTCAAAAAATAAATACCTAGGGCTTTCTTCCTAAGCATTCTCCTAATCTAAGATATTTTAGTTATATATTTTAGCCAAAGAGGAGTACCACCTCTTTAAAGATGTAGGAGGATTTATATCCTCCTGAGATTGTCATTTCGGTCATAATTGATTCAAGCATCAAAATTTTTGGCGACTCCACTAGGGACACATTTATTTTCAAGATATTTGAGGCCCTTCTTCAGATCAGATTGAAGAACAAAAAATATCCATGGCTCAAAGTTTTGAAAATAAGATTCAAGAAAATTGGTGTTTGTTCTAAATGCAAGGGATTCGTAAAATGATTATTGAAAGATTTCACACATTTTTTATAATTTCAAAAACACCCGAGAATCATCAAAGATTTGGGAGAATGAAATGCCTTGAAAATCCATTGGAAAGTCTCAAAATGAAATATTTCATCAATGTCATGATGATCCTTTAAATTCTTCATCAATCCCATCAGAGGTTTCAAGAGATCCATCAAAAGGAACAACCTCCCAAATAATAACACGAATACATAGAGGCCCTTAAAATCTACCAGAAGAAATGTTTCAAATGCCCAATATTTGTATGGAAATTTTTTCTACATTCTTTGGGAATACTTTGGAGAATGCAGAGAAACATTTGTTTAGATTCCAATGTGCATGTGAAATTTTCAATATCACTAAAGATAATGTTACATGTATATTATTCTTCCAAACTATGTGTGGGAGTGATCTTGAATGCTATAGTTCAATGCTACCAGGTACTATTACCAGTTGGGAAATATTAGAAGATTTATTTTTTGAAATTTTTTCCCATCCACCCTCTCCCATATGGACACAATCTGATGAAATGATTAATTTTGAGGAAGAATCTAATCAAGGATTGGATGAATTTTCTCAGCCAAGTCATGCTGATAAAGATGAAAATTCCAATTTGCAAAAATAAAACGTTGTCCTCCAAGAAGAAAATTTGAGAATGAAATCAAAGATCCTCCACCAAATACACATGAATATTTCATCCTTGCAAGAGAAGATGAAAATTTTCAAGAGAACTTGCAACACAAGGAATTGGTTAAAGAATTGAACCTTGAGAAGAATGATGAGAAATATTACCTTTACAAGAAGAGTTGTTTAAAGAATTGAATCTTGAGAAGAATGATGAGAAAGATTACCTTTACAAGAAAGAATAGTCTTTTCAGGATATTATTGATGAATCAAGAACCTTGTAACTAGTTGGAGATAATAAAAAAGATGAATGTATTATTGCATTGAAAAATACTGAGCTAATAAAAAACAATAGTATTCTGGATAAACCAAGAATTGATTTCATTGAATTATGGTTCTAGAGCATTGTTGGACACATAATGAAATCAAATTTTCATCACATTTGGTTCAATATTTTTCTATTACATATTATGAGTGCCCTTGACTCAATGCTACAAGTTTCACTATGTCCCATAGTGATGGATTTCATTCCACAAATCAAATCAATGCTTGAATGGCTCCATTGGAAATATTCCTACACCTAAGGTTCCCCTTTCCTTCAAGTAAGATAGGGTAGGTATATTGTGTATGTACATATTTTGTTTATTTAGCTCATTTTTTCACAAGAAGGTAGTCTTTATATTGAAATTTCAAGATAACTCCATGAAAGAGGAGAATTACATGAAACTATTTTGAAGATGACTCCATAGCCCAATGGGAAAGGTAACTGGTCTTGATATTTGATTATTCTTAGTAACCCATAGGGGGTTATTGTCCCATAGTTGGATCAAGTTATTGACAAAAATTAATCACCTATATTTTTCCCTCTCTTGGATTCATAAAAAAAAATGATATCGGAAGATAAAAAATTTTGAACTATTATAAGTTCATTGGATATCTTTGGTTCTCAACTTCTCCATGCATTTCGTGTAATCAAAATATGAATCTATAGGACCAATATGTGTATATATTTTTCCATAGGTCTATTATAGATATTATAGGAAGAAATGTGAAGAATTTTGCTAAGTGTCATTTTCCCCTCTCCCCTCCTCTTCTTTCCATACATAACTATTTTCTCTCTTATACTCAAATCTGTTACTACATTTTCCACACTTAACCTTTTTTCCTTATTCCCCTTCCATACTTAGCTATTTCATCATTCACATTCATTTTCCATTTTTCTTTATCTTCCCATTTCTTTTTATTTTTCCTTTATATTTTCATTATCTCAGTTTCCATTTATTTGTCTTATTTTCCTTTTCCCTTTTTCCTTTCCTAGTTTCACATAATTCCTTTTTATTTTCCATATACTTATTTTTATATTCCATATTTTCCATTTTTTTTTTTCAATTTTTCACATAATCCATTATATATCTTCTTAGTCAATTTCATGAGTTACGTTGGATTTAGAATTGCAGACTCATATTTGATGTTCACTACCCTTATAATGCACCTTTGACTTCCGCTACCCTCATAATGCACCTGCACTTAGAATTTTCACAACTCTTTTTACTACCCTTTATTGTGTAAATCTTCCAACACTTAGTCAATTTCAAACTTTTGGACTTGCGGAATCATATTTGATGTTCATATTATGTACTTTTTAAGTCCTATAATGTATGTTTTCCAATTCTCCACACTTAAAATTTTTCACAACCTTTTACCTTTAATTATCGCCCTACCTACCTTCGTGTTCACGTAACCTCGCATATTCTCCATATTATTTTAATAATATTTCTCTCATCCTAAGTTACATGTGAATATCTCCAAGTGACACATGGTAGACATATGGTAGACATATGGAAGCTAAGCATTGGTGACACATGGAAACAAGTAAAATCATGACATGTGACAACAAATCATGTGGAGACATGTGATAGATATGATATCCTATCACACATGGAAACGTGGTGATGATGTGGATGTTGACTCATGATGACTGGGTGATTGTGAGTATGCCACTGGGATTTCACTGGGCATGAGGTGGACTATGATTGGGTATTCAAAATTTTAATTATTCATTAATTTTATGAGGAATCAAGCTATAAGTGTCCATAGTCTTCCTTTGATTCTTAAGTGTATATTAAATTTTTCAATATATACAATAAATACTCTTAAAATACCATGCATGTGGGATAATAATTTTAAATAAAAGTCAAAATATAATAAAGGAAGTCGAAATTCAATCCAAGGGCCCACATTTTACCATAAAACTACATTGATGGTCGGTGAGTCACGATATTGCAAAGGATATATCTTGAGTTAACGACCTCCATTTGTAGAAAACTTTATATCATTGGAAAATTATTTCGATGAAGAAGGTTATGGGAAATGTATTTAGAACTGAAATTTTTCAAAAGTTTCTAAAAAAGTAAAATATTAGTGAGTAACATTTTTATGCTTTGGTGATAAATCTGTTCAATACCTCGACTTCACGAGGTCATATCTAGAGATCTGGGAGTCAAATTTGGATAAAATGTATATAGCTGGAAATATAAGAAGGTGGAGATAAAATACCAATTGGTTTCAATGGATGAAATTTTTATCATCCTATCTGTTAAATTAAATTATAGTCCTCTTTTAAAAAGAGAAATTTATTAAATTTTGAAAATAAAAGTTTAATAAAAAACCTTTTATTTAAAAAAAAATGGACCCATTTTAAAAATATGGATATTAATGGCATAAGTTCATTATTAAGTACTTAATGAGGCATTAATTAAATATGAGACTTCAAGAAGAAAATTATACGAGAAATTTGTAACGAACCGCCTCGTTACGACAACCATTCTAGAGATAGGGGCAAAAATTTTTGTTTTGTTTTGTTTTAGAAGTGTGTGTGTGTAGGTACAAGGAGACAACTACAGTCTACTCGACTCTGCGTCGCCACCTGACGACGATGCGACGCAACCAGGATGAACATAAGAATATGACCAGGACGCACGATACGTAACCACAGGAATGAATGATGATCATACGACAAGCAAAACTGATTGCTAAAAGCGACTGACCTCCCGCCCATCCTACCCTGCAGGGTTAGGACCCCCAAGACACATAATCAACGCTCAAGCCCAGTTTCCCATCGTCTTTAACCATTTAAGGTCTCAGGGCTGGCGACTATTCTGAGGAACATGGAGGTGTCTACATCCCGCCCGACACAACAGACCAAGCGACTAACTGACCACGGTCAAGTACAACATACATAAGAAGGACAACTGCGCTCCTTACGGAGGATGCGTGACAAGAGGACTCCGACAACAAAACACAACTCCAACATTAATCACATGAACAACCACCCTAGTATACTAACTTGGGTAAGTAGGTTACGTAAGTCTAGGACAGGCCGCCATACCTATTACTCAACAACGACATAAAAAAATTTCAAGATAACTTTCACCAAGGTTTACAGACCTGACGGACAAGGATCCATTTGGACTACTTCTTTTTTAACACAGAAAGGGAGGGCTTTGAGTATTACTAGTTAGACGTAGAACCGAAGTTCAGCTAACGTTCACATAGGCTGCTGGCCTTATCCCCAGGTTAAAACAAGAAAGATTCAAATGGAAGACACTAAGGACACATAGACACAAAGGAAAATTAACAAACAAACAGATCGAGAGAGAGATATGTTCTCCTACCCAACACAAAGTACGAAATGCCTTCTTACAATCACTGCCCAACCAATAAGGTATCAAATCATGAACCTTTGTAGATAATCTATATAAAGATGCAAGATATAAGTTGAATCGAGTGATTGAAATCAAATACTATAATATTGATAAGGGACTTCATAAATCTTCCCATAGTTATACTCATCTTTCGTATTGTATTTTATGAAAACATAATTATTACGAACTTGGTTAACCATGAAGATATACAACTAATACATTCTTCCTCCCCAAACTAAAATTATCATTATATTGGAATACATGAAATAACCATCCTATTTAAATGACATGATATAACAAATACCATATTTAAATAACATTATTTAAAACAATGTTTTATAAGGATCCCCAAGTAAAAGATAGGTATTTATCACATCTGACCATCCACCTTAAAGGTAAAATGTGACGTCCTAAATAGAAAAGGGCAATACATAAATTAACCCTATTTAATGCCACATTTTCTTGAATATTCAGAGATGACTAAAATAATAATGTTAAATGACAAAGGTAACAATTATTATGAGACCATACTTATAACCAACAATAAATAACAGGTCAGTATATAGATTTGTCATCTTATAAATAGTTTCTTAATTGAATTTAATCAACATAAACTCATACTTTAAAGTACAATATAACCTCATATAAGGCAATGGCAAGACATCAATTGGAAAACGACATCATACGCCATAAATTAAGATGGCAATCTAATTTAATATAATTTTATGACAAAGTAAAAAGGGTATTATTGGATGTGGCATCTATCAATTTTTAATAATAATAATTAAAATATCAATTAATTAAAAGGTCACTAGATGGACAAGCATCATGACTATAGGATTCATTAATTGAAGGTACAATATACACCATCATTTAAAAAGGCAGTCTTATAATATGATAAGGTTTAGAATGACAATGACAACTATCCACCTTACCATTACATTCATTCTTTGACAATATCTTAAACATTTAACAATGCCCATACAGTCCTATGATGTCAAGGCTATTAGCATTGAACGTTCATTCCATAATTGTTATCATAACCTATATTAAAAATGCATTCATTACCCTAAACATACGTCATTATTCTAAAAGCTAGCATCATTATAATTTGCAATAAAGGGATTTTTCTAAATGGACAAATAATTCCATAAAAGCTAAAATGACGTCACCCCAAAAACCAACATCCTGGCATTGTTAATACAAGGACAGGTCATTCTCTAACTATTTCCATAACAAGCTAAAAGACCTCACCAGCAAACTAACATCATTGCGTTTTTCATATAAGACAAAACCATAAGGTCAACCTCCCTTATATTAGTTGTAAACACTTGCAAACAAAGAGCTGCACCACCTGTCATCGAATTCTAGAGTAAAACACGAACCGTCACCTAAATACTACAGGTCGGGCCTTGACTAAAATTACGCAGGTTGCCGTTAATGAATCCTTGCAGTGCCATAATTTATCCTGGCATTTAGCCGCAACAATCCGCAACAAGAGGTGAGTGGATACAGAAAAGCTGGGGGTCAGAGTCTAAATTTTCAACCCTTTCTATTACGCACCACCACCACTAACTGTTTTTAAATCTAGGTGATTAAATTCCAACAAATCCCAGCTTAACCAGCGTGGGTTTTAAAACTCTTTATTAATCTGAACAGGTAAGAACTACGAAACACAATGCCCCTTTCCCTTTTGACTTCGTCAGTTAGGGTTTGTTTTAATTAGTTTTCTTTTTACCTAACGCATGTAGTGTTCACACAGGTAAAGAGAGACCCACGGTATTTCCTTATGTGTCAGTTCGAACCAGTCTTAAGAAATGAGTTTAGTTGGCATTTAATACTGTTGTCCTTTGCACGCACCATTCACGCCCTTAGTAGAAGAAATAACACAACTAAATACCTACTAAAATTTAGAGAAGCAATAAATTTCATAAAATACAATAGGAATAATTTCTTTGAGAAACTTGATTCCTCCCTTTTCTCACACGCAGTCAAGCGAAAGGATAGCAGCGGTATTCAGTGAAAGTGCTCACCCAGCTAAAGACGCAGTCTTGCAATACCACTACCCCGACCTGGATGAGAACGCAGTATGGATCATATCAATGCCCAGGATAAAAATAAAGAACGGTATGAGGTCTGGACTTGAGAACAGGCGCGCAGATATAAACAGAATGAAAGGCCAGCAAGGAATTCTCCCACGGTATGGAAAAACGATGACCCCCTGCCATAAATCGTCTACTGCCATAAGGATCGGAACCCCACTGCCCAATTTGCCCTTAGTCACAAGTTGGAACACCCACCGTGGGTGAACACGCCCACAGTAAAAAAAAAATGCCAGCAATAATTTAACAACACAATGGTAACCCCGCCCCGCAGAGCCCTTCACCAGCCACCCGAGGCGTGCAACAGGAAGAAGCTATTCATCGAGGGCCAATAGGTAGTAAACCTAACCCCAACAATTTCTTAACTATAAAACTGAACCTTGAAAACAAGGAATTATCCAGACACAGTTGCCGGAACTGATTCGATGAGCTTTAGAATAGAGCCAATGCAGACAAACAAGGTTTGAATCCAGAAGATAGGAAACAATGGGCGCAGAAGCGGCTAAAATCGAAACAAGCATGCAGGCAGACTTTAATAACCGAGTTTAAATTCCGGATGCCCCCGAATAAGATACACAGGTCTTTTACCATTTATACGCGGACAGGTTTTAATATGAGGGTTAAATTTCAGAGCGCCATCAATCAAGTTACACGTTCCAGAACAACAATAATGAGTAAACTACACAGTCCAGAACCCTAATAGAATTTTAGCAGTCCATTCATAATTTCAAACGCCATTACCATACATTCTAGCTACAATTTAAGAATCATACATTTGCCTCAGCGCCGTCCTCGAGAGTTGTCCGTGCGCCATGCCGCTTCTACTCTGTGCTTGCCTACCGCTGAATGCTCACCGGTACCACCCAGCCAAACGCGTGGGGTACTCTGCTTCCCCCATCGCCCACCGAGCCGCAAAGGGGCCACACATGAACCAGAGAAATCACTAGCTACTCATCTCGCCTCCGCGGCTGAGCTACCACTCCAACAAGGCTGAGCTTACACCTAACTCCTCACAAGAAAATCCATCAA
>JASDQU010197249.1:0-13723 GCA_032191745.1 Picea mariana | reverse complement strand
CAGGTTTTTTTTCTTTTCCTTCTGTGGTTCCACGATCTTTCATTTCATGATATCCAACACTTTATTCTTGGCAAGGATGAGGTCAATCCTTGTCTTCCATGCTCTGAAGTTAGAAGCCCTTTCTAACTTATTTTTTGACTTCATAGAGTAAGTCATAATTTCTTTGAATTGGTCAACCTTTGACTTTGACCAAAAACTCAAACTTGACATCTTAGATTGCTGAGAGTACTAGGAGGTGCACTAGGCTATCTAGAAATTAGGTCAATCTTTTCACTTAAGGTGCCTCAACAAGAGGGTTAGGGTTTCCTTGTTGCAGCAAAAACTGGATGCAAATGAAACTATAACTAAGCAAATCCTCCCAATATATCTTCCAACGGTTAGAGTTTCCAAATATAGTGTGGGCCCATAACCTATTATAAATAACAGATGTGATCGTTTAACCATAGACAATATAACAATATTGTCACCCAACCATAGGTCGAAGCCACCTTTGAGCACCTTAACCTTGACATAGAATGATTCTGAAAGAAAACTAATAGCCAAACAAGGCTAATGCACCAAGAAAAGATAACCAAGACTGATAAAAAATTCCAACCATAACCAATAAAAAGTCTGAGCCTAAACCGAGAATACAGATTGGAGTAGTTGCAGCTGCAACTACTCCCCAGACTTGCGCACTTGCACAGTTTCTGCAATGCGCACTTATTCACTGCTGTAATTTCGAGCTGTGTGTACCAAATGAGGTCTGGATACTTGTATTTATACTTTTTTTCTTGATCTGTCTGGGTCGACTTCTCATTCTGAAGACTAAATACTTAATATTAAATATTTTCTTGAGCCAACTTGTCTTCTAGGGTTATATTTAATGCTTTAGGGTTTCTTCTTACTTCCTTGAATATTCTATTCTTGTTAGGGTTACACATGGAGGTAAATATCTCCCGCATCTACCATAATATAAATAGGTGAATTAAAGAAGGATGAAATTCAAGGGAGGATAAATTCGTTTGATGATGCTTTCTAAGGTATGTGATTTACAGGTCATCTCACCATTTTCGCAATAACGTTTTTTCTAGAATGATTTAGTCCGTGAAATTGGGAAGTCATTGAGGAAACATATGCAAGCAGTTGTGATAAACATTTTAGCTTGTGGGTCGTTGTATTTTTGGAGTTACACTATGTGGAAAATAGGGTTTGTGGGTAGTCTTGAAACTAGTCTAAAACAAGTGTTTCGAGTAAAAGCGTCATAACTTCTTCATAACAGATCCAAATTTAGGAAGACCAAATGTATTGGTTAGAGTACAGTCTGTAGCATCCGTTGTACCATTTTTAGATCGATACAAAAAATATTCCATGCAGGGAACGCTCTACAAGTTCCCTCTCTAGAATAAGCCAGAATTCAACAAGGTATGCCATTTTTTCTATAACTCCTTTTCTCAGAGGTTCCAAGTAGTGAAATATCGAGGAATTGCATAAAATACACAAAATAATATTGTGTACCATTTTTAGATATTTATTCATTACAGGTACATAGTTAATATTATTACAAGTTATGGTTGTTGACTAATAAAAAATTAGTCATGTGAGACTAAAGTAAAGTTTGATGAAAAGACCAATCTCTTGTTGTTAAAGTTAAGGAAGGTTTGCAAGTATGTGATCATATACACCAGGTCTGTTACAGAGTTACAAATTAGATTTGGATGATACAATTGATGAGAGATTTTTTGGTTGAGGTATGTTACAGATAGAGGTTGTATAACAGTGAGGTTATGGCACATGGTTTGATGTAATGGTTTATGGTATTTGGTTGCTAGAGAACTTTTTGATGGTTATATTCATATATGTATTTGGTATATGGTTGAGGTACATATTGGGTACATGGTTGAGACAAGTAGTTGATGATTTGGCACACACATGAGGTGTATAGTTGATGATGTTGGTACATCTTGATGAGTCATAGTTGATGAGTAGTTGAAGCATGATTCGTACATACTTGGTACATGGTTGCAGGTACTTGTTAGTAGTATTGTTGACACATGGTTTATGGATGATGTAGTGTACTTGTATTGGTATATTATTAGAAGCACATATTGATCTTAGTGATGATTACAAGTTGTTGTGTTATGCTTGGTTGATGCACATATTGGTGATATTATGCATATGGTTGAGACTTGTCTTGGTGATTGATATTGGTGAGTAGATATGATTTGGTTGATAACATTGATGAGACAGGTTGTTGTGATAGGTTGTTTGGACATGTTATTGTGACAAGTTATTTGTATATCTTTGGTGCATGGTTGATGTATTTGTTTATGGTACAGGTTGAGTTATAGGTTGATGTATGGTACATGTTGGTACATGTTATTTGTACATGTTGTTACAAGTTATTACAGGTTGTTTGGTGTAGGTTGATTAGTACAGGTTTACAAAAATATATTTCACAGTGATAATGTGAGAGTGATTCCATCATTCTACTTATATTTTAGGGTAGTTGGATGAGGCAAGGACAGGTGGTTGTAGCCACCTTCCAGTTGTAGCCGAAGAACATAGGGGCTTGTAGCGTCCTTTTGGTTGTAGCCAAAGAATTAGGGAGTTGGATCTTCCTTCAGGTTGTAGCCCGAGAAACTAGGGGGTTGGAGCCTCCTTCCAGTTGTAGCTGGAAAAAAAAGGAAGTTGGTGCTTCCAATGAATGTAATTATTAAAGACATATAAGAAAAAGCATTATGTGCTTTTCTCCCACTTTGGGTTTCCATGTAAAAACACTGGTGGATTGTTTATGTGTATGATTTCTCATTTTCTCATTATTTATTTACTCTACAACTATTGGATGATAATGATACATTGATATAACACTTGCATTTTATGGTTAAAAAGGATTAAATTGATCTATTACTGATTCACCCCCCCTCTCAGTAATCGAACAATCTTCAGATGCATAAAATTTCCTTATTGAGTGAGGTGATTGATGTTTATGAGTTCTTCTACCACTTCTTGAATAACCATGTCTTCTATAGTTATATCTTCTTTCATGATATCTTCTCTCTTCCTCTCATCTTGAGTTTTACCCATTGTTTATTTTCCTCTGTAATTGATTTAAGCTTTGCATCACTTGATCATTTATCTGATTTTTCTCTCTTATCAGTCTCTCATTGTCTTGTTTGTAGCTCTGTACTTCTATTCTCATGGTTTTCACATCCTCTATTAATGTTTCTTGCTCCCCTCTACCCTTGTGTCCATTTGATTTTGTCTCTGCATTACCAACACTGATATTTTGTCATTTAGTCTCTTTATCGTGGTTGTAAGCTCTATCTCCTTATTCCATTTATTGAATATGCATTCTTATATTGAAATGATATGTTTATACCCCCTAATTCTGCAAAATTTAGAAGCTACCATTTTTGTTAGAAATATGCATATCATAAAAAAAATTGTCAATTAATGCTACAAGTCCTTTTTTCTGCTCAATTTATGAATATTTATATCACAATTCTCCAAATTATAACAGTTCCAAGTAATTTTCCTATGAATCATATTTCGAATGACTATACTCTTACCCCAATCTGATTTATGAGCTAAAAGTTATGGCTTCCTGAAAAAACCACTTTCACCCTTTTTATGCATTTTCTCCACTGGTGCAATTTTATTCAAGTGTCAAGTTTTGTCAACTACATAACAAAATATATCAGGAACTAGAGAAACTTTTATATGAGGAGTAGATAATTAAAATGACAAGGAATTCATATCAACTTTCATATTTTTAATGTGACACTCCAGCAAAAAACTGCAACAATATGGAAATGACAACTTTGCCCTTTTTCACCTTTTTCCAAACTTGAATTTTTGGCAAAATTGGCTCTCTCTCAATCTGTGCACTTTTGGAAATTTTCAATATAGCAAATTTGTTTGTCATGATGATTGTATAAAATGTTTAATAAATAAAAAAAATTAGTTTTGTGATATGGGGTCACTTTACCTCCGAAAATCTCAAAAATCCCTATAAAGTGGCCCAGAATAGTGGATTTTGGTCTGTTTCAGTATCCCCATTTCAATTACCTTAGGATTTATCCAGTTAATTCATGGGTTATTTTTGTGTCTTCTTTTTGGACACTCTCAATGAATTTTATCTTAATCTGGACCTCTGCCAATGACCTGGATCCAGACCTTTAAAAACCACTATTTCGTCATTTTTTACAAATTCAAGTAGAAATGGGAAATGCCCCTCTCTGGAAATCTCATATTTGTGGAAAACACCCATAAGTTTCATCAAAACTTGAATTAATCTACTCCAGTTATGTCCTATGAGGAAATTTGCACCGTTGATCTTAAAATCAGAATAGATCTGGACCATCTGTTGGAGGTTCCCATTCGGAGTGCTAAAGAATTGGGCTCAAATGAGACTCAGAAATGAGGATATTGAAGAATATCCATTTATATACCATTGGATATTTTCATTTAGAGTTCAAAAAATTAGGTAAGTTTCGCCACTCCAACCAAAGGGTATCGAAGAATATTCCCTTCTTGATACCTTCGAAACTTTTCATTTGGAGTTCAAAATATCGACGAAGTTTTACTACTCCAAAAAGGAAGGTATTAAAGAATATTTCCTTTTGATACCTTATCATTCGGAGTTCAAAATATTAGATAGTATTTGTCGCCCCGACTAGAGGGTATTGAAGAATATTCCCTTCTCAATACCATCGAAACTTTTCATTTAGAGTTCAAAAGATCGACGAAGTTTCACTACTTCGAAAAGGAAGGTATAGAAGAATATTCCCTTTTGATACCATCAAAACGCTTCTGAATGAGATCTTACGATTTTTTTTTCCGAAAGAACATCTTTGCAAGATCTAACGACTGAGAATGATCCTGATTGATCTAATGACTCTCGTTCTTTTCGGATCCTACCATTGTGTTGAACCACATGCTTGACTCTGATTCCTTTCGACACTTCCTTCCTGAAGGTCTATCGAGAATGCCTTTCTTAGACCTCTATGATTGAATCTTGACTGTTGATTTTCCAGGTCGAATTAATTTGGACCGTCAATAAACAAAACTACAGAGTCGTCATGAAACTTACATGAATTTGACTTCCAAAACCGAATTCAACTTTGCAATTGTAGATTGATGCCATAAATCACTTCTTAGGCTACTCTGAACACTTAAACTCAAAAAATTCCCATAATTTGGGGGTTTCACTTATGTTCTTCTTTATTTCCCCCCTGAATTCGTAATAGACAAATATGCAACAATGAATTTGACTAAGTCGCAAAAGTTATGGCCCATAAAAGTCCGATGTTGAACCAGAAGATTTGATACCAATATGTAACGTACCCAGCCACTCACAGGCTGGCCACACTACTTCAAGACTCGCTTCTGAANTCACATGCATAGATCAATATTCATGCTACAACATAAAATAAATGAATATACTTCGATACATGGAAATAACCAACAAGCATGGACATTATAAACATGAATATCACAGATCATAATCAGTACACATCAGAATAAATATACAAGTGAATAAAACCATGACAGAGAGTACTTATCTTTAATGAAACGAATCACCAAGTGGTTACAGACCAAGGACATTCCAGCCAACTGTAGATATTTTTTTTTCAAGTATCAATAGAAATTTCACCGTCAAGCCAGGGCTATGAATCCACAAAGAAGGTTCCAGACTATCACTCAGATTCCCAACCCAGTCAACACTCAATCTCTCACAGGATTCTCAACACACACAACAATCCAAAGTACACCAACTCTCTTCTATCCATCTCACACAACCCAAGAGAATTGACCCCATTCTCTGCCACGTAGTACCTAAGGATATCCACCTCCTTCCAGGGCTCCAATGCATCTGTTCAAGAATATCCATGCCATGACTCTCAATATTTGCAGCTGTGAGAAAAAATTAACATGGGCCAAAGAATCTCAGACATGCAGGCAATAATTTATATCTGGAATACACTAGCAGACATTACAACCAACAAAACCATGGATCTTCTTCAACAATTCGTTTTTATTTCCCAATCCAAGATCAAAATGAGTAATGAAGAGTGGGTGAAAGAATGAATGGAGAGAGAACATAATGAAAGGTGTGAATAATGAACAATGAACAATGAGTAAGTGAACCCCCAAACTGACCAAAGATGGGTTTATATATTTCTTGGAATTAGAGAACCACGTGGCCTTCCCCTAAGAAGCTTGTGTAATTGATATTCTCCATTAAAACAAAAATGGTTAAACAAAATATAAAATAAATACTTATCCCCTCAAGCCCCCTCTCTTGTAGAATCATAGCCCCCTATAACTCTTGTCCTTGTCCGTCTAGCAGCCAGTGATCTATTTATTATTAATAGTGATCAAAAAATTACATTTCTTAGGCACACTGGCCTCTTTTAATTGTTTGGGCACTCTCGCCTTTCATAAATTAAAAAAATACATTATTTAATATGGGGCTCAAAACAAGGGTATTACACTAAGATTTAGTGTGTATATCATCGAGAGATTTTAAAAACATCCAAATGTTTTTAGAGGCTAGAGCGCATGATATATGCATCGGAAGAACCACATATAATATACCAAAATAAATCTATAAAAATCCTTTATTCAATGGCACTAATATGGAAGTAATCTAAGCACCCTATCAAAATTTATGATCTCTACGGTCCCATGCCCATCACGAAAAAGCCCTGAAAATTTACTGATTTTAAATCAGTTATATCTTCACTTCCATAGCTTTGATTCAAATGAATTTTTCCTTCTTTTTTTTAATTGGTTAATTTTTTGAGAGGAATTCAGATATACAATTTTTTTTGGTAAATTCAACCCCAATTGCTACAGAAACTGAAAAAATCATCCAGTCGTCCTTGGAAAAACCCTAAAAATTTGTCGATTTTAAATCAGTGATATCTCAACCTCCCAAACACTAATCTAGATGATATGTTTTTAAATTCATTGATTTTTTTTATAGGAACTCATATATACAACCATTTTCATCAAATCATGATCATAAACTATAGTTTCACTTAAGTGTCGAGGTCCTTTTTTTTTTCTTTTGAAAACTTTGCAAAATAGAAAAAAATGTTATTTTTTCATGGCCAAAGAAAGCTCTCTAATACCACTTGTTAAGTAAAAAATCTATAAAAATACAATAACCACACAAGATATAGAGATTAATGTAGAAAATATTTTTTATTATATGAAAACCATTGAGGTAGGGAAATGACATACAATCGATCCTTTTACGGAAGGGATCCACTTGCAACTTCGAGGGGACAACCTCCTAATGTGATACACTCCAAACAAAATACTCATAAACATCCCCATTACATTTTTTACACCCCTTTATATAATACTACCTACCACCTAAGAAAATTCTAGAGGAACCTTCTAGTAGGTGGAAACTTCTAGTAAGCCCTCTTACATTTATTGTGTTCACACTAGGCCTTATTTATTAAAACCGGTCTTCATACATAACAATACATATATACTATTATTTCCCTTGGGTAACTCCCCCGGTACTTGTTGAGCTTGCACAATAACCCCCCATTATGATATGATATCTTCATAAAATAATGGAGACCCTACCAAATTTTCTTGAATTCTAAATTTTTAATGATTTTTTTTTTTGTTTTATCATTTGTATATAATTTGATTTTTATTTATGTATACTTTTTTTGTGATTTTTACCAATTTGTTTTGATTTGCTTCAATGATTTTCATGAGAAATTTGGACCAAAAGAATACTTCCTTATTTAGAGTAAATCGAAGGCTAGATGCAATATTCATATCTGGATCCAGATATCTTTTAAGAGGTCTTAATTAAGCCAACATGGATGCCTCGATATGGGATGAGTTTAATGTCTAATTGTATCTAGATACATGATTGACCAATATGTTACCTATGCGTGGTGATCTATATATTCAGATACCCATATGTCTGAACATTTTTAATGAATCTGGATGCCCACGTCAGAATGCCAAGACAACGACGAAGTCATGTTCCATGTCATCATAGGGTTTATTTTACATGGTCCTACATGTCTAAATGTGTCTTTCACATTGGTTGATGTGTCTTGTTGAATGAAGCCTAGTAGCTCGGATGCAATGATAATTTTAAGGATGTAAATTTATCTCAGAATGTACAAACCTTGGAAAATATTACTAGTCCTTAATATGCAAACTATAAAATGTTTGACTATACTTTTTAAAAAATATTCAAATTTCTAAATATTTTATATATTTTCTATAAACTTTGTGCTATTTTTAAGATAAAATAATTCTATTCTATAAAATTTAGGCTACTTTTAAGATAAAGTAATTTTATTCTATAGAATTTGGGTGACTTGCTTTTAGAAAAAATGAAAATTGGTGAATCGTTTTTTGGAAAAAACATGAAAAATTGACCCATGGGAGATATATAGACCATAAAATTTTAATTTCCTGGATGACTTTACACTATGGATTATGTTTGAATCCAAAATCAAATAAAAACATATAAGTGCGCACACATCTGGATATCTGGTTGGAATCACCAGATCATTTGTTGTGTCAGTCTACCTATTCCACATATTCTTATACTTATACTATGACACATACATTGTTACGTGGTAATCGAAGTTTAGTTGTTAGCATGGTCTGAGCTAAAATTTAACTACATATCTTGTCAAGTACAATAAATGAGCTACAAATCAAAGTATACATTGTGTGGGGAAAACTTGATAAACTAACCATTTAATTTAAACCCTATCAATGTGGTATAATAAAAAATGACCATTTAAAACTTAAAATAGCTAGAAATTTGTCTACGTACCCACCATTTTCTCTTCATACCTTTTCAAAATATAATTGAGCTAAAAGAATGATTTAACCGGTTCTAATTCTAATCAAATCATTGAAATAAATAGTTTTTTTCACATTTGTTGTAGAAATTGATTTTTATTTTCTTTAGAAGAAACTAATTTTGTTTCTTCTTATGTAATAATTGCATATTTTTAGGAAATAGGAGAATAAACCTAATGACTAGGAGTCCAGACAAGACAAGGGATTAAAGGAAGGAGTGGGAAAATAAGTAGTTAAATATTAAAACTTTACTTCAATTTAATCATATTTTAAATTTAAGGCCACCATCGTCTTTTAGGTGTCAATAGATTTCTGGTGATATAAAAAATTTTCATTCTGAGTTCCAAACACAAAGTTATGACTCTCGGAATTTTTATACTATCATTTTTATACTATCGTCGTGCTCTATTGACTGGGCAGATGATGTGGCATGCTAACTAGGAAGATAACTTCGTGTGATGATAGGGTAACCAACATGAAATATGATGTGTCACTTGGGTACACATGGAAAATTATCATTTTTATACTATCGTCGTGCTCTATTGACTGGGCAGATGATGTGGCATGCTAACTAGGAAGATAACTTCGTGTGATGATAGGGTAACCAACATGAAATATGATGTGTCACTTGGGTACACATGGAAAATGATATGGCGTGATTTTGCAATTGGTTTAATTATTGTATTATTTTTTGCTTTTTTATTATTTTATTTATTTGGTTTTGGTTTCATCTAGATCAGGTACTTAGGAAAACAAGGTCATATTCCTTTTCACATATTCCTTTTCACCTAAATTCATTTTTTTGGACATGGATGGGTATGGTTGAATTCATTTTTCACCCTAATGGGAAATTTTGGGATTTGATATCACATATTCCTTTTCACCTAAATTCATTTTTTTGGACATGGATGGGTATGGTTGAATTCATTTTTCACCCTAATGGGAAATTTTGGGATTTGATATAATCATTTTTCATCATATTTAATTAATTTCTGATTTTATTTTATTTTCTTGGGGTTTGATATAATCATTTTTCATCATATTTAATTAATTTCTGATTTTATTTTATTCTCTTGGACATAATTTATTTCAAGGTCAAAAAAATTTAACATAGGTTCCTCTCTATACTTTCTATTTATTTTCATACAAATGATCATGATATCCAGATACATTATAAACCCATAAACGTTCTTTTTCCCTATGGATATGGGATATTGATTTTAAATTTTAAATCAATGGACAAAATCAACCCACAAATTTGATTAACAATGGTCGAGCGTTGTATTTAGGAGGCCATATATGGAGTTCTAGAAGGTCAAATCAAAAATAAAATAGCTTGTTGGAAAGATGATAATGTGGGGAATAGTTTCGGAAAGTTGTTTTTGTCAAATTGAGGGGAAAATGCCCAAAACAATTAAAAGAAATTGCAGCACGATTTCACTTTTATTTTTCACATGTTTTATTATTTTGATAAAGTTTGTTATTAATTTTATTTTTGTATTTATTAATATATAGGTGTGTATTTAAAATGATACGAAATAAATTTTCAAAACAAAATGAATCCAAAGTCCCTAATCATGAGGAGCCATGTACATAACAAACTTTGATTTGTTATTGAGATGGAGGTTTTTGATTGAAAGAAGATGTAATCTGTAACGATGCAATTTTCTAGAAATTTATTATTTTTCGGTGATTATAGAATGAAAAGAATGAAGTCCTCGAGGTGTAGGACAATCGGTGAGGGAGTGTGTTGTTAAGGCACTCCGTGATGTTAAAGTCACCGGTTCGAAATTTGCGAGGACAAAAAATTCATCCATGTTAAGGGTTGGTATGGCTGAGGTTGGGTGCGATCCCTGGGTGATTTTGATGACTTATATTCCCTTGAGTCATGGTTTCTCAGCCACATGATAGTCCCGTAGGTCACAGACAAACTAGCAAAAAAGAAAAGAATGAAAGGAATGAAGAAGGGAAGGATCTAAGTTTAATTATAAAAGGTTACTATGCCTATGTAAAAAGGGTTGGAATTTCTTTCCAAGAGGCTCGACACTTCTGAGTTTCTACTAGTATATTTATATCAAGAAGAGAGGGAGGAAGACTAGGAAATCCTCTTGATTTTTCTTGTATATTCTTATCAAGAAAATGATAAGGGTCTTGTCTTGGGTAAAGAGTTATTTCTATCATTAATTTTGAGCATTGGGAATTCTTTCCATGTGTTGAAGGCTTTATATTCAAACAATATACTATTATCAATTTTGATTATAGAGTAAAATCTTGGATATTTTGGACATGTGTGCTCAAATGAATGTTAGATTAAATGAATGTTAGATTGTGTGTTTCTACACTACTATGAACCATGCACATTTATCATTCATGCAATTATGTGAAACTTTTTTCATAATCTAGTTAAATTCTTCAACTTGATCATACATAGACATGAGAGTAATTTTATTGCAATTTTCTAAATAACTATTTATTTAGAAAATAACTATATTTATATTTGTGTTTTATGTATTGTTGAATGAGTGAATTATTTCCTTGTATTCAATAATAAACTATTTGATCTCGTGTATGATCTCAAACAAGTTTGCATTGATTGTAGGGACATATTCTAATATCATTTGTATGTGGAATTTCTTCTTGTTCATGTTATTGGAATATGTAGTGTAATTTATGCTGGAATAATAATAAATTTATTCTTATTTTCTAGTAATGAATTACATTCCTTGATCCTGATTTTATGAGAAGAATGAAATGAATACATATTATTAATAGGTGCTTAACACAAAATAACAAAGATACGGTAAAATTGGTTTTCTATTCAATAACAAAATAAGCTGAAATTGTAAAATGTAGCAGAAACAAGCTTGCTGGAATGGTGGCGGCTTATCTCTGAGAAGAGATGTGACGGCAGTGCGCATTCACAAGAAGAAAGTTACAATGAGGATCTAAAGGCATTTTTACAATAAGAAAGAATGCCCAAAACCCTAGACATCCAAAAACCTAACCCTAGGAGATGAAGCGCCAAAAGTCGTGTGGGCCCTGTTTGGGTAAGTTAGTACAACAACTTCCCAGGGTCGTAACTTTTGCATACGATCTCCATTTTAGGCGTGTGATAGCCCGTTGGAAAGGTATCATTGAGGATATTCATTTTGGGGGCTCAATGATGCCTTTGGCTATCATTAAGGAGCTCTATCCCGAAAAACCTTCATTTAGGCCCTCAAAATGGCTCCAGAAGTTAAAACTACTAAAAATAGTAAATTGCCAAAATTGTCAGAAAATTGTTTTGAGCCAATTGGAAAAGGTGGGTGGACACTAACATCCATCTGGATCATTCCTATAATCATTCTCTTTATCACTATTAAATTAGAATTAGATATAGGGTTGCATTTGCATAATTAAATAAGATTTTATTTAGGATCTAGGAAAGTCTTAATGAAATTCTGTTTTCGAAGAGGAATCTGTTTGGTGGCAACCGAGCCCACATACTAGAGGAATTCACCATACCGAATGAGTATAGGCCTAATTGGGGCCTTGATCGGGTGATGATCCCATGGTGCAAGAAGTAATGTTTTCGGTTGTCAACAATTGGTGCTAGAAGGAGGGTCATCCAACAAGTAAGCGCTCTTGATCTTTTCTTTGAATTTATTCATTTTGAAATAGTTCTTATTTCTATTCTAGAACATGATTTCAGTCTACCTAGGCCTACTCAGAGTACTTCTAGAAAGACAATGAATCTCTTGCAAAAAATAAGCTTTAATAGAGAGGGTGAAATTTCTTCTTTTCATCATATTTCTTAGTTTAATCTTATTTGATGAGAGTGAGATCTACAAACTTCTTACTCTTACCTTAAGAGTTAGAATCAAGAGATGGTTCCAACTGTTACCATCCAAAACCATTCATTCATGGACGAAGTTCACATAATTGTTCCTTGCTTACCATCAAGATTATGGTTAAGAGTTAGAATCAAGAGATGGTTCCAACTGTTACCATCCAAAACCATTCATTCATGGACGAAGTTCACATAATTGTTCCTTGCTTACCATCAAGATTATGGATATGCTATTGGAATATGTAACGATTCTTTGTTGAAATGTATTAATTTGGAAGATAATAATGTCTACTCTTATGTAAAAGAGTTATTCTAATTTCATGATGGGGTAAATCACTTTTGTTATCATGTATTACATTAAGAGGTGAAATTACATGTATCCCCCATATATTATTGAGATGTAATTCCTCCATATCTCTTGGCATATAATAGAGTTAAGAGAGACCCACGAGGTACATTGAAATAAGGATCACATAGTGATAATATACATTGGAATGATGTGAATATGGAGTGTCATGTGTGGGACCTCAAGTGTAATATTGGATATTTATAAAGAATAAAGAAGACAATACCTTCTGGAGGACGTTTCCCCATTTTGGAGTTTTACCACATATATCTGGTGTACTATTTTTCTCTCGTCTATTTCTTATTATGATTAATTTTTGTTGTTATATGGATATAAGGTTCTTTTATTTAATATTGTTGTATGTTTATTCATATATCTCAATATTCTAAAATGGTATTTGAGTTGGTTACTATGCTCTACCTTGTTCAATAAATTTTTATTATTTTTTTACATAGAAAAACATTTATTCTGGGTCTCTTTATTTTGTAGTTTTTCCATAAAATATAATAGTCATTAGGGCTTCTCTTTAGATCTGGGAATTTTCCTACAAGATTGACATTTTTTTTCCTCTCAAAACTATTAAGAACCAAATATCAATATAGCATAGAAAAACCTCAGAAAAAGTACACAACGCCTTGAAAAAGAGATAATTTCAGATAAGAAGCCTCTTCAAGGGGGAAACCTCCCTTTACCCCACTTAAATG
>JASDQU010197246.1:4074-14630 GCA_032191745.1 Picea mariana | reverse complement strand
TACCTATGATCTAAAAAGAAGTTAAGAAACTTTTAGACACGAAAATAATAGTACCTCTGAGATATTCAGACTGGGTGGAAAATCTGATCCCAGTCAGGAAAAAGAATGGGGAAATCAGACTATGTGTGGATTTCAAAAATCTGAATAAGTCGTCTCTTAAGGACAACTATCTGTTTCCCAAAATGGACCATGTGCTAGAAAAGCTAGTTGGATCCAACCGAATGTCTATGATTGACGGGTTCTCTGGTTATAATCAAATCGCCATGAATGAACAAGATAGAGAAAAAACTGATTTCACAACACCATGGGGTACGTTCATGTATGATAAAATGCCTTTTGGTTTGATGAATGCAGGGGGCACACTCCAGTGCGCTATGGACATCGCTTTCATCAGTGGAAGGGATAAGTTCGTAGTCATTTATCTTGACGGTTTGACGGTTTTCTCTAAAACCGACGAAGAACACTTGATACATCTTAAACAGAATTTCGAAAAATGTCGCAGGTTTGGTCTATCTTTAAATCCAAAGAAATCACATTTTTCCATGCAGGAAGGTAAGATTTTGGGTCATATCGTATCTAGGGATGGAATCAGGATTGATCCTAAGAGGATTGAAGCGATAGATCCTATAATTATTCCCAGAAATGTAAAAGAATTTCAATCTTTCTTAGGTAAAATAAATTTTTTATGAAGATTTATCCTGAATTTCGCTAAGATTATAAAACCGATCACAGGTATGTTGAAAAAGGACAGTGAAGTAAAATGGAAAATCGAGGCCAAAGCATCGTTCGCACATATTAAGAAATTCATAAGCGAGGCACCTGTGTTAGAGAGCCCTGACTATCTAAAAGATTTTTTTATTTTCTCATTTGCCTCCGAACACACTATCGTCGCGGTGCTCCTACAGAAGAATGAAGAAGGTTTTGAACAACCGATCGCGTTTTTCATCAAGAGCCTTAAAGACGTATAACTGAAGTATGATATGATAGAAAAACAAGCGTACGCCATGGTAAAAGCATTAAAGGCATTCAGAACGTATGTACTACACTCAAAGATAATTGTGTACGTGCCTACCAGTTCTGTGAAAGACATTTTGGTACAACCAGACAGCGATGGAAAAAGAGGGCGATATCTCGCCAAAATCCAAGAATTTGATATGGAAGTCAAACCAACCAAATTGATAAAAGGGCAAGGCCTGGCCAAACTCTTAGCTGAGTCGAATTTCAGAGCCATAGATATCAATTGTCTACAGGAAGGCGACAAAGAAACAAACCTAAACGAGATGAATGAGCAAACAGGTCCAAACAAGATCGAAGAGAAGTTCATATCATCAGACTGGTATAGATACATAGTGTCATATCTACTAACTCTAAAATTCCCAAATGAGCTATCACCATCAAAAGCCAGAACTTTAAAACTCCATGCAGATAAATATTGTATCACCGAAAGTCAGCTATATTGGAAAGGTCCACTTGGTTTTCTGTTAGTCTGTTTAGTCGAATCGGAAACTCAATGGGTGATAGACAAATTCCATGAGGGAGTCTGTGGGGGGCATCACACTTGGGGAGATACAACTTACAAGATTCTAAGGGTTGGGTACTACTAGCCAAAACTTTTCTCGGACGTTAATGCAAAAGTCCGAGCCTGCAACCCTTGTCAACTATTTGCAGGGAAACAGAAGCTCATGGCACTACCTTTAGTTCCAGTCAAAGATGAAGCCCCATTTCAGCAATGGGGTCTAGATTTCATAGGCGATATTAATCCCCATTCCATCGTTCAACACAAGTGGATCTTAACCGCAACAGATTATTTTACTAAATGGGTGGTAGCCATTCCAACCAAAAGGGCAATAGACTCGGTGGCAATCGATTTCTTAGAAGACAATATTTTGTCTAGATTTGGTTGCCCCCATAAGATAGTTACAGACAATGCCCAAGCCTTTAAATCTGTGGCTATGATCAGTTTCTGTCAAAAGTACAATATCGTTCTTGGTCATTCCACAGCATATTACCCCCAGGGAAATAGATTGGTCGAATCATCTAACAAGAGCCTGGTAAATATAATCAAGAAAGTACTGGATGAAAACAAAAGGTCTTGGCATGTGCACTTAAAATATGCATTGTGGGTGAATTGCATAAGCACAAAAAGTTCTATCGGAATTTTGCCTTTTTAGATGGTATATGGGACAAATGTTGTGCTACCTATAAACCTAGCGCTTCCAGTGATGAAGTTATGGCAAGATCAAAATGAAGAACCCAATCATGTCACCAGGAGAATAAATCAGTTGATTGAGGTTCAACAGCATAGGGTCGAAGTAGATGAAAAGATGTAGAAATACCAAGAATACATGAAGGCATTATTCGACCACAGAGCAAAGGATAGAGATTGGCTCCCAGGTGATTTAGTATTAAGGTGGGATGCAAGAAAGGAAGAAGCAGCAAACATGGTAAATTTGACCACCTCTAGTATGGGCCATTCAGAGTCTCGGCTCTGGAGGGAAACAATTCTTTGCTACTGGAAAATATAGATGGAAAAATCCTCAACGCCCCTGTCAACGGGCGTTATCTGAAGCATTATATGATGTAACAGTCACNAAAAAAAAAAAAAATTGTATACTTATATATATACTTTGTATACTTATATATATACTTTGTACACATATATATATTTTTCATTTACGCATTGCTTTTTGATTTTCTTTTTCTTTCATGAACTTTCGAC
Organism: Picea mariana; assembly: GCA_032191745.1. Classification (NCBI taxonomy): domain Eukaryota; kingdom Viridiplantae; phylum Streptophyta; class Pinopsida; order Pinales; family Pinaceae; genus Picea; species Picea mariana. The sequence goes on along the minus strand of JASDQU010197246.1, from coordinate 11,911 downwards.
ACCTTTTGGATAGCCCCGATAATCTTCGTATCTTCCTCTTACAGGATTTCAGCTGCACACAAACGAAGCAGAAGAAGTAAACTGAAAGTTGGTGTCAGAAATAAATCATCTTAAATAGGTGATACCCAAGAAATTTGATATTATGCAAAGAAATTGAAACAAAAAGGTATAAATGAGATTTCCTAAAGGACATGTTCTAAAGGACTATTAAAGAAAATCGAGGTAACCTCATCCAAACAACAATATCGGCTGAACTGATAAATGACAGAGTTGTTTCTTTGTTTAATCGCCTATAAAAAATTAAGGAAAATTAAATGATTCACCCAATTTAAAAGCAGTTAGTCAAAGTAAAGTATCACTGAAAAGGATCTACAAGAGTCAGTTTTGAATTTTTTGACCTCTATATTTTCAGTCCGTAAGTCACTACCTGTCACCTTTTTCTATCTTCAAGTTTACCTTTTAAAAAAGTCAGCATCTTTCCATTTCACATAAGAAGGGATAAGAGTTTTCATTTCAACCTTGTGAGCCTCAAAGCAGATTTTGGAAAGAAAGCGGGTCTTCACAACTCCTCGATCCCCTGTTAAACAAAGGGACGCTTAAAGTGATCCTAACTTTCCTAGGTTTTTCAACAATATCGGAGTATTGAAGCTTGCTCAAATAGAATGCCCTAAAAAAGTTATTTCCCCTTTTTCCCCTGAGAACGAAGGTGTTGTGAAGGTCAAGAGAAGGTTAGCACCGAGTAATCAAAGTAAGTTGACAGACCTATAATGCAAAATATTACACAGATATCAGCCCTGATACAAACTGATTGCCCCCATCTTCGTTCTCTAAAAAGAAAATTATAAGAGAGATGGTGAAAGGAAATTCAGAAATGATTGCCCCCATCTAGTCCAAGAGACGATGAAAGGAAATTCAGAAATGATTGCCCTCGTCTCAGCATTTAAATGCATAAATATATTCTGAAGTGGTAATAGATAACCTCACCGGGGTACTAAATAGGCTCACTGGCAGTGAAGCAATATCTGAGATATCTGTAAGGATGTTATACATGAATATCACTCTACTTTGGTAACCAATTATTTTTAAAAAACCTGATCCACATCCCAATTTTAGACGGGACTCCCTAATTAAAAACATATGATCTTTTTCTTTTGATGTAAGTTGATAGCCACAAGATATGTTGGGTCTCCTAGAACTATTTTGATTGTCTTAAGGCAGACCTGAATTTAGTAAGGGGAAAGGGGAAGTCATGAAAGGGACTACAGCTAAGTTTAAAAAGTAGCTGAGTTTGAAAATCTTTTCAAGGTAAAAAACAAAGTCTCTTTCCCCCTTCGATACCCTGTTCTCAGGAAACTTTTTGCCTGATTGAAGCTATTGACTCCATTTACCCAATGTTGGCATGTGGTCTACTGTTCTTCCCATCTTACAAGAAAACAGGATCCCTAGTTGGAGCCTATGTTGGAGCCGCCTTTGTTTTTTCTAGCCCGTCTCAAATTTCATGTCTTAATGCTCGAAATTGAAAGATGGTTTTCGTATTTTCCGTCTGTGGTTTCAAAATTTCTGAAGTCCTATCACGCAGCAGCGATGATTATTGTACTCTCGAGGTGAGTTCTACTTTTCAGTAAAAAATATTCCCCCTTTTGTTCTACCTCGGGATTTCACATGTTGGATGCTATAGATCACGTAGTTCATAAGTCCCAAGCAACGAAACAGCGAAATCGCTTTAAAATTTTACCTCAGGTCAGTAACGGGAGTAAAGTTTTCCTAAATCACGATTGAACATCATCGGGGTTTCGTGCCTCAGCATTCACTAAATCCAAAACTCTCATTATCGTATCTCCAATAGCCGAAACCACGAGGTCCGTATGTTAGTAACCCGTGTCAAAGTTAAAGGAAAAAACTAAGCCATGGTTAAGTTCCATCGGCAATTCGCCACTCGGCGTGTTCTCTTTTAAAAAACTACACTGTCTAAGCCCGAGTCACAAAGTCACGATAAAGATATGAACGTAATTAATTAAACACTTAATCCGAGTTTATCTTCCCTTTTAATTAAAACGTATTATCGCGATCTCACAGTTTCGCAGCTCGGCATTCAGAATTCCTGGAAACTTACCTTCGAAGCTCCGAGTCGCGATATGGAGAATATAAATAATTACTCAATTAATCAAGTGCCTAATCACAATTGCATTTTTATTAACCGAAATCAATCACCACAATCTCGAGTGTTAGAGGTTCAAAGGGTTAAAGAAAAAATTCCTGATACAACGAGTACCGAAAGATTAATTAACTTCGGTAAAACCGGATTAATTCAGCCAAATCAGTGTCTTCCATGTTTTGATGCTTGCACAGTTTACAAAGCACTCTAAATCCTTCCTTACGCCAACTGACATTTTGAACCGCCAAAATTTATGGCATTAATTAGAAATAAGGCAAATCAACATATAAAGATTGGGTTTTTATGGCTAAATTTATTACTAAACATGATTTGACAGATATCTTCTAAAAAGTACCGAGTTTTCGAATAAATATAGAACTTTTATTCATTATAACAAATGCATTTCTATATTACACAGAGCACACTTTCTCAGCGAGCTAACTTCTGTATGTATACGTATTTTTATCGCGGAAGAGCTAAAGCAGGATCTCCAGTCATGGCCCTGCGAAAAGCATCCAAAGCCAGTGTTGAGGTTTTGGGACAAGGTTCAGACAATGTCGTTGATACTTCACCTCAAAGTGTCGACTCGGTCCCAAACTGGTCATTCGTTTCTAATGTTCTGTAAGCCGAATTAGTGGATTATTTCGATGATTCCAACGACAATGAAAAAGATGACATAACCACCAAGTATAAGATCGTCATTCAATCGGGAATGCATAAAGTAGAAGCCAGGCCATGACTACTGCCATATTATGATATGGTCCGATGGGCATTAGACCATGTGGACATACCAACTAGAACCATCATGAATGAGCAGAAGGTCACCATCGGGACTTTCAGGCCTAAACATCTGCAAGCCATGTATAAGTTTCCCACAACATCCGACTTTACATATGGTGCCAAATTCTTGGACGAGTACAAACAGAAGGAATGTGTGCAATATGATAAAACCATGTCTATCTTAATAAAAGATTGGGTTTCACACCCTGCGAAGTTCAGGGCAGACAGTCATGGTATGTATTCAATAGCTTCCTTAGAACCGCAGTACAAGTATGTATCTATGATGACATACAGATTATACGGGAGAGAGGACACCTCACATTTCTTTCTTCAATGGGTGCCTCTAATATTTCGAGTCGCCGAAGGCTATTCCTTTGACTGGGCGAAAATGCTATCCGATAGCTTGACCAGTCGAGTTAGAGAGTATCGGGCACAGAAAGAGAGAAAAAAAAATTCTTCATTTTTTATGTCTTCATACATTATGGACGTCGTGTTCTTTCTAACAGCATTTCCCTTAATAAGTTGGAGTTGGATTCCAGCAGAGGACGAGCCCATCCACGTCTATCATGCAAAATTGTGGGAAAACAAAGTAGCAGATTTCATATATGAAATCTTCAACTGGGTGATGGTACCGCTGCATGTCACTATTTTCAGCCACCCGCCACCCAGGATCTCGGATAGTATAGTGAAGAATTTGAGAAACATAGCTGACTGGTATGTAGAAGCTGAAGTCTCATATCTCAGAGTTTTCGGGGCTTCTGTTCGCCCACATGCACTGCCATTGTTGGTTCTCGACAAGCTGGCTTGTCGTGAGGTTGCTAGACAAACAGTGATCGGTGGTATAAGCAAGGAGCTTAAGAGATACTCAAAAAATGTATGGCCACCCTTTCCTATTCATTTAGATTCATATTCTTTATTATATTTCGAGCATGCTAAAGCTGAGGCAGTAGCCCTGGAAGACCTAAAGTTGGTCCTTATTGAATACAAGAAGCACGATCCGCAGAGGATCGTGAGTAATCATTTGGCCAGTTGCGGGCTCAAGAGATTTGAGCACAAAAATTTGCCCTCGGATGAAATTTTCCGAGGCGGGCGATCTTATGCCGAGATTTTAGCTCGGATACAAACATTGGCACCTGAAGAGAGGGCCGATGTTCTAAAATTCCAAGAACATAGACCTAGTTGTCTTCCTGCAGTATTATGGGGTGAGGGTCCGAGTACAGCGGAGGTGAAACAAAAAGATGTCGAAGGCTCCAAGGATGCGACTCCCGATCAGTAAAAACACCAGGATGAGGGAGAGAAAACTAAGAGTCTGAAAGCAGAGATAAAGACTCCCGACCCGTCGAAGAAGCAGATTCCAATTACTACTCCGGGACAATCAGCGAAACAAATCAGGGATCCTATCACATCAGTTACTCCCTTGCAGTCAACTCAGGGAAATATTGACGCAGGGTGGATCTTCAATGAAGATTTGAGGCCTATAAGGGTGCAAGAGCTCCCTCCAAATGAGTTCTTTTGATAAGAAGAGAAAGGCAGTGGTAAAGAGAGAATTCTACTAGGAAGGGGAATCGACAGTCAAGAAATACAAAGTTATGACTGATGGGAAGGACAAGAAAAATGAACAATTCGCAATAGAAATAGCAGGGACATTAGGTGCGTATGCCACAGTGAACCAATTTTCATTCGGGGTTTTGAAAAACCAACTTAAATGAAAAAATCACCTCATCAAGACCCTAGAAGCTAGACTAGCCACAACAGAGGAGACTGCCAAAGACCAAGCGAGTGTAGGTATAGAGCAAGCAAGGTTGGCCAATAAAGGTGAGATAGAGTTGCTCAAGACTAAGCTCGAACAAGCACAGCTGGTGGTTCGAGACGGTCAGATGCAAGCGAGCCAGCAAAAAGATTTGATTGAAAAGCTACAGGCTAGGGTAGAAATCGCCAAGAGCAAAGTGATAAATATCGGCATGTTCCAATCCCAAGCGATGGAGATTTGTAGCAGAGTCTCTGCGGCCCAACGAAATTTACTCGCCAAGGTAGAGGTGATTCGGGACAATTGTTTGTTGGTTAATCAAGTTCTAGAGAATTTATCCACTAGGGAAAGAGAAGCTAGAGCAGCACGGGTCACCTTTCAAGAGGCTATGATAGCCACAAACAATAGGGATTCGAGAAGTACTCCAAGGTTCACCATTTCAGAGCAGACCAAAGGAAACATTCTATTAAAAGAATGGGAGCACAGCATCTCGGAAGGCAAGCTACAAGTCAAGAGGGTAACGAAATCCTTAGAAGAGGCTTTTAGCTCTATAGATGGTAATCTTCTAGCCATTGATAGCAGAGGTAATGCCGAGACATTGATTCAGATGAATATGGAAAAAATCTCACTCGATTTAAATGAAAAAGAGGAAATAGATTCACCCAAGATCTCCCAAGTGACTATGGCGGACATAGTCCAAATAGACAAATGTATGATTAAACCAAGCGTGCAATTATGCACTATTGACATCATAGACAGACAGATGGAAAACAGGGTTCCTCAATTATCCTGAGATTGTTATTCTTTTGAAGCCAATTGTCAAGCAGAACCATCACGGCTGATATCTCGACTGGTCGAAAGATGTGTCACCTGTACCAAGTACGCATGAGGACAAGATTCTGGCACCAAGTAAAGACAGAGAAGAAGAAATGGAGTGATTGCTCTCCTCCCTCATAACTGAAAATTTTGCAACGATTGAGATTCTATCTTATTGTAAAACTGTATAAATACACCATAAAAAGAAAGAAACAGGGTTGGACCTTTTTGTGTCGATTGTAACAGATTTTTTACACTTTGAGAGTTAATACAAAGCAAATCTGAAGATTCTCAATTCCATCATGACTGTGTTATGAGTTTGTTTTCTTGTATCTCATATTTCATTTCATTTCATATTCTTATCTGATGAATGCTTCGCTATAATTTAGTACAACCTCTACTATAGCGAATGAATTTTGGTTTTCTATATTGTTTACTATTTTTCCTCTGTACCATCTATCAGCAGGTGTAAGACCAGTCAACACTTTCAGAATTCTATATATATTTTATGCTTCATCGGGTTATTTCCTTACATTTTTCTTCTTCTGTTTATACATGAGATTCTCCCTTGATAGGAGCCTTACTAGATAGACAACTAAATGTTTTATCCCACCTCATACAATTTTATTAAAATATAACCCAGTTACGGGAAAGAGCCTTTGATTTGCACCCCATTTTTATTCCTGAAACCGTAAACTCTCTTTTATACGACCAAATTGATACAACACTTAAATTCTCCCTTTGAAGTTTTATTATTTAACTGTTCCTCCATGATTTTCCCTGTACCAACTCAGCCCAATATCGAACCCGAATTGTCAAATCAAACACATATTTCCTTAAACCTTTTCGATACTATTCTTAAAATCGCCACTACCCGGGTTGAACTCGAACGTTCATGGGCAGCGATTGAACATGATATAAACATCCAGGAATAGTGGGAAGCTAGACAATGCCAATGCATAAATCTTCCTTAGTTTCCCTTGCCGAAGGTTGACATTTCTCTTTTCTCTACGGTTTACCCACTTTCGGATGCCTAGACACTGTACTTCTAAGCCTTAAGTACAGACTTTGGAACAACATTGGGGACCTAGTATTTCTCAGGTTGCAACCTTACAAACATTCATTGTTAAAGAAGAGTGGTTCAGAGAAGTTGAAGCCTTGATTTTATGGACCCTACAAACTGATCAGGAGAATTGGAGAGGTAACATACGATTTGTAGCTATCATAGGCTAACAAGATCCATAATGCCTTCCATCTATACTGCCTCAAGAATGCATTGGGACAGCATGTCACTGCTTCGGTAGATCTTCCTCCATTAGATGAGGAAGGGAAATTGGTTCTAGCCCCCGAGAGGATTCTTTATTTCAAGGAGAATATGTTGAGAAGCAAATTCATTTGAGAATACTTGATCGTATGGAGAGGATTTCCCATAGAGGATGCCACTTGGGAAGGAGAGCATATCTTACAGCACCCTGATCTGGATTTGCTTGAGGAAAAAAATTCTTGGGAAGGGAGGATTGTAATGCCTCCTTCCAATTGATCATGACATAGGATTACTTAATAACCTATACAACTCCTGTAGGATATCATCAACAAGGACAAGGGATTCTAGGAGGTTTATTTGGTGTCACTAGGTTAAAATAATTCAAAATACTAAAGTGACATTAAATAAAAATAAATAATTATATTTAAATGAAATTAGAGGGAAAATAAAGTGAGGGTTTGATTTGGTCAAAAAGGGGAAAGATCTAGAAGTCCCAGAGGAAGAGATAAATAGAGAGGTAACCCTTCTCTTTGGAATTATTATTTGATCTCTCATTTAGGAGTGCTCTTGGAGCTATTGTTTCATTGGGTTTTAGAAAAACCCTTCCATTACTACAGTTTAATTTTGGTAGAGAAATATCCACCCAAGCTAGACAAGAGGGGAGTCAACCTAGGATTTCCATTAGAGCTTCAGTTTGACGTTCATATTCAGTTGTAGGTTTTCACCGAAATTTTTTAAGGTTTTTCAGAAGAGGTTGATCCATAATTATGTAGGTGTCAGTAAGGTTTCATAGAAACCGTGGTTAAGGGCATCCCCATGGGTTGAGTACAGGGTGTCCCATGAGGCCCCGCTAGACTTCCATATTCATCTTTTGAGGACCTCTATGATCAGTGTTGCAGCAAGCCATTTGGACCGAGTTCATGAGAGTTACAATAGGGATTGGAAGGTTGCTCACAAAGTGGACATTACTAGAGAAGAGCACTCTAGGGCTTGGAGAGCCTTGAAGCAGTGGACATCATAGATTGGCATCATTCCAAGTTTTCTTTGTATTTCTTATGTTAGTAGATTATGTAGT
>JASDQU010197245.1:0-14318 GCA_032191745.1 Picea mariana | reverse complement strand
TTGGTAAAAGGAAACTTGGAAGGGAGCATCATCAATTCTGAAGAAAAAATATCCTCGAGGTGGGTATACCCATGTTCGGTAAGAAAAACAAGAGCATAGCCACTATAACTACACTACAGATCCATGCATGATGCAACTGAATAGGGAACGACCATGATATAATACACTGTGGATACATGCATTACGCAAGTGAAATCATAGCCATGACCAAGCAAAAATGTGGATCCATCTCACAGTATACAAATCAATGAGATGACTCAATGATTGAGCAATCTGTGAAGTGGTCATGAATATTCTCCATCAAAACTTGGGAAAGAATATCATCTAATAGAAGTGTGATGTTTCCCAAGGTCTTCGTCCAACATCCATATGGTATGAATCTATGACATGAAAATAAATGAGCTGGTGTCGAGCATGGTATAAACCATGTGATTACTGGTCATTAATTTTTACCGTTCATAGATGCGAGGGAGTCCACCGATGATGGTGATGGAACCCAAGATATCAAGGAAAATATACAAGCTGTGAATAAAGGGGTTGATGTTGAACACTCATAGATTCATTCAACATGAGTCAATAATGTAAAACCATTGTCGAAATGCAAGGATACCTTCCACTGATGTCTACAAGTCCCATGGTACTGATGAGTTTCTAGATTTCAATCCTGGATAATGATTTGTAGTCGACAGGGTGAAATTCATCGAAGGAGGGCCCTTATTTATCCGCCATCAATCGACACAAAACATGTAAATATAGATGGTGTGAATATCAAAATAATATAGCACAAATGCCAAAGGGATGGCCAAGAGAAAGAGGAAAAAAGGACTGTAGGTGGCCAACGTAGGAAAAAATCCCTTGAACAAGGAGAGATAAATAACTTGACTTGGAATAATTAACTCAGATGAATACCATAATAACTGGACATGGACCTATAAGTGGAATGTGACATGTGATGGAAATGGTGTTCAATGAGAGAGAATGGATGATCTGACTATTGTATGTGATGATAGAACATGTGCCTTGTTCAAGGGTGAATCAAAGTAGTGATTTATACCATATAATGAAGATAACAAGATGGAAAAACCCTCTAAAAATTCCCCACCATGAGTGGAGAGTACTTCTTTCTAGTTTTACAAGCTTGAGGAGGATAATAGATACTCGATATAGCTCATTTGGCAATGAATCCCTTAACATATTTTTAATGAACCTGAAGAAGGAGGGGTTTAGTCCCATGTGTGGGTCCTTCGATGTAAAGTTTAACAAGTCCAAAGAAAGTAAACTTAATTGCCTTTTCATGTTTAGAGAGTCTAAAAGGGTCGTAAAGAAGACTCGATAATGAACTTTTTCATAAAATTAGTCTCCAAGGCCCAAAAAAGTATAAAACGATACCTAGGAGAACTCTTCTAACCAAGATGGCTAGGGTGTTCCTTTCTCGTAATAATATTGGTGAGACCAAAAAAGGGATAAACTATTGCTCAACAGACATTCTTTCTAATTCACTTAAACGAGCGTAAAAGACAACAAGATCGCTCGACTATATTTTCTTTTTTAATGAGTTCAAAAAGAGCTTAAATGTTCTCCATGATGAGGTCATTTTTCGTAAATAGTCCGTCTGGACCAAAAAAGGGATAAACGCATACCAAGTGGATGTCTTTTCAAATCCATAGAATGAGTGTGAAAATAAAAGCATACTCGACGATCTTTTCTTGTTCAAGGAGTCTAAAAAGAGATTAAAGGAAACTCTGTAGAATTGTTTCATAGTTTATATTGACATTGTTTCTAACAAAAATATATTAGTATGTGGTTCCACGAGGAAGAATAGAGATAAATTCCCAAACAAATGAAGAAAATGAGTTATTTCTAGTGTGAAAGGGGTTAAAATGAAGCTACATATAGAGTAAAAAGAGAGTTTGTTACCTCATTTTAACTATTTACCCTTGTGAAAACTTGAAGAGCCCTTTCCTTGACAACTTTTGGAGCAGCGATTGCAGATATTGGAGCCACGGATCTTGCATCCTTTAGTGACCAAGTAATAGATCATATATCAACTTAGAAAACCCACTTTTCATATTTTTATTTCATTAATTTTTTTCTTGGGGAAAGCCTAATTTTTTTTTAGGTTACGTGGTCGCTCCTAGGTCTCTTGGGGTTCGCGACCAGACTGTCTGGTCACTCTATGTTTCTTTTGATGCTTGAATCTGTTAGGAATGAAACGTAAACCTCATGATGATATAAATCCCCCTACGTTTTTATAGAGGTGGTACTAATCTTTTAGATTTTCGCGAGATTTTTTAAATATAAAAGTGTTGGACTTTGACAGAAGTTCGTTGTAGTGATTCAAATAAACAGAAATATTACAATATAATAAAAGGAAAATGTTTTTGTTTTATTCTAAAGGAAATTTCCCAAGAAAGGACTAGGAACTAAACACATTCATACATTTAAAGAAAATAAGAAAAATTTCCTCACATTCATCATAGTTTAAGATACAGATTTTTGATCAGATAAAATTAAAAGAAGATGATCCGCATGCACAAGAGAAATTTAATTGAGTGGATACATGGGAATCTCAAATAAATATAATGATATATCAACCTCAAATACTTTGTATTCTGAAAATAGGGTTATAAATCACAATCGAGATTGTTTTGAAGTAGTTCTCTTGAAATTTCCAAAATATATAGTTTATTACATATTCTTGAAATTGCAAATGTGTTTGTATTAAAGATTGGGATTATAGATCCCATGGACCATAAAGAGAATACATACAAGAAATGAGTTTTTAGAAAGAAGACAGTGGGCGGTAGAAGGATCAACAAGACCTGGTAAGAAGAAAAAAGAAGTTATCAGTCTTCGGTTAAACCTTTCTAGTGAAAGAGGTGGAATAAATGGATGAAGGACTTGATAAGGAAAAGAAGGATGTGATCAGTGTAAACTTACTATGGTGGTCGCTCTCATGTTCATTTTCTCATTGATTTCCTTTTATTGTTTTTATCGACAGTTACATGAACTATCTCAACTACTTCTTTCCCTTCATTTGTTAATTTATCGATATCCTTTTTGAATCGTTCTTTGATGTATCTTTTCATAGGTGCCACGTTGATTTCATGTCATATTTTAATATTGAACAACTCACCTTCCAAGTCTCAGAGATCAATGGAAATTCCATGTAATATATCTTCAATATCCTGATTTTTTACGGAGTAATCCACTAGCCAAGTATCTATAACATTCTCATCATATTCAATTATCCCATAGAATTTTTCAAATGACAATCCTTTGAAAATCAAAACTTTCTCATTGAACTGTTGTTTTGTTTGGAACAATGAGTTGAGGATCAAATTTGGATCTTGAACTTCATTGGTGCTCCCATCTAGGTCCACCTCCGTGAGCCTTTTGAATAGATCTTCTTTCCTTTAACTTTGTATTTTCTACTTCGAGTCCACCAATGGAATCATCCAATGCATCACCAATTTCTTTATGAATTCATGAAATTTAGGAAGGTTGTATATTTCTTAGGTTAACCTCTGAATGAGATTTCCCCTTTTTATTTATTAGACTCACTGTCAAAGAAAACACTCTGAAATACAAATGATTCTTCTTCATCAAATATCTCATTTTCAACCATTTTCAATGACTGATTTTGGTGGGCCGTGCCTCCTAACTGATCAATGTTAGGAAACATATTCTTGATGTCATCTTCCAACTCCATATCTTTGAGGGGAATCTATTGATGTCACTTTCGACATAATGCTATTCTTTCTCTTCTTCCTCAGGGGAATTTTATGTGAGATTTCAATTTTTCCTTGGGGGGGTTCTTGTCTCCTCCCCCGCTTGAAACACTATTGATTAAATTTTTAGATGGGTAGGCCATTGGAGCACTGATTCGAGGTGTTGTAGTATTAGGATTCACATTTGGGGACTGGACACTCTTCTCACCGGGACCTTTCCTCTTTGTTTGTACAATTCATTTGTGCTAAGCATCGTCTCTAAGTCACCAACAGTGTGGGTAGGATTGCCCTGATGATTATATTCTTCTTCTCCTAGGATATTGTGGATAAATGAATTGCTAAAACCCAGTGTTAACATATGTTCCACAAATATTCCACTAGGGTCAAACCCTCTAATATTTTCAACATACTTGAGATTCAAGTTGTGGAAGTGGTTTGCAAATTCGTCAATTTTTTTCATACTTCTGAATACAAAATCCCCAAATTTCCAAGGCAAAGGAATGAATTTCTTTTTTCATTTTTCATGAAAAAACTGCAGCCAAAAGTTATATTTCCTTGCAACTTCTGTAACAAACATTCTATCATATATATGGCATGGAAGGAAGGCGAGATTTTCCTTGGAGATGAAAATCCTTATGACATTGTAGTTCTCCATTTGCTCCAATGTCCCCTTTTTATCCAGGAATTTACTAGCTTGAGAAAATACTCTTGGGATATCTCTTTCAAACAATAATTATTTAAAAATAGAAACAAAGTCGTTGAACACCTCATAAAAATGTAGAGAATATTTGTGCCTCCATAACGCTTGGTACCAAAAGGTTACGGGCTTGAATTCACAATTCACCTTCTTGGATACAGACAATTTAGGGAACTGACAGCAATGTGCTATTGTGAAAACCAAATAAGAAGACATATAGAATTTATTATCCTTTTTATATTGAGAAAATTGGGAAGATATTTCAATGGAAATTAACTTCCCCCAATAAAAAATGGCCTACTCCTTGACAGTAAAATATAAGATTTAAAGAATCATATGGGAAATGCTAGAAAGATTTTCTTGGCCCGAAACTCTGGTAAATAACCAAGCAATTTCTCGGAATGGGTTCTTGAATAGGATGACCTGCAATATGGTAATATATTTAGGGATGGCCACGAGATTATCCAATATTTCAGGTAAGATATCCAGGCCGTTGTCATGTTTTCTCAGGAAGTCTCTACAATATTCAACTTTAAAGGTGAGCGTCAGCTCTGGTAGTTTCAACATTTTAAGGAACACTTGAGGTGAGAGAGAGACAGGAGAATGGTCCTGAGTTGAATTATCTATTGGTTCGGTATGTACTTCCTAGCACACTAGGAAACCATCCCCTTGTAGTCAAAGACTTCAGGAACAGAGCCTGCATGAGCAATTATGGACGTCCAAATTACTTCCTTTTGAGCATAAATGGATGAATAATAAGAGTATTCTCTAGACCACTGGAAATTCTAGTCTTATCATCCAAAAAATTTCAAAGTATCTCCATAGAAATGTTGTCTAGTCATTGTTGCCATAAGTTGACGAAAGTGTACTTTCGATCTAGAGAATATTTGAAATGATCACCTAAGAGATATAATATAATCTTTCACAAATCATGCTTTAATGTGGTTTAATGAGAAATCTCCTCGATCACTTCGCCTGTTAATGACAACCCTTACAGGACCTTCATAATGAGTTATTATAATTAACCCATACTAAATGTGTATTGGGAAAGGCACAAAGCTGGTAGGGATGGACGAGGGAAAATAGAATTTTAGGACTTTCGTGAACCCGCCAAACTAGGAACCCACAAACCCATGACTACAAAAGGTAAAAAAAATGCTAAGTGTTGTAACACGGTCGATCAGACTTAACATAAGAGAGATGAGATATTTAGGAGTTGGGGGTGTGGGTCTAATGTTCAGAATGTAGATCATGAAACTTTTGGGTGCAAAATGTATATCACGGAACATGGGATATGAAAGGTTTACCCCGTCAACTCAGGAACCTACGACTACAAAAAGAGGCTAAGTATAGAATGATGTGGTGGTCAGTCACACTTATGATGTGAGGGTGTGGATGGAGATGAGGATACATGAGTCCGCCAACCTGGGAACTCATCGTTTTTGGAAAAATTACTAAGTATAAGAACTAGAAAGGGAGAATAGAGGGGAAAAGAGGAAAGGGGAATTTGGGTAAGTATAGAAGGGGGGAGAAGAAAAGGACAAAAGAAGTTGGGAAAATAGAGAAGGTGGGGGGGATTTTGGAAGCAGGAATCGATCTCAACAATTGTCTCCAACTGAGGGATGATAACCCCCTTTGGGTTTTCAAGAATACAGATTTTTTCATGACTAGGTGCTTATGTCTATTGGGGTATGGAATCAGAGTAAGAATATACAAAACTAAAAAAATAAAATTATGTACAATGAGACCGAGAAAGTCTTTGTGAGAAGAAACCTTTCAAATGTTTCTCGTTGGCATGAAGCATTAACCTTTTACCCTTCACGTCTTGGATCATATAGGAGTTAAATCCCAATATCTTCTCAACAACATATTGTCTGATCCAAAGTGATTCAAACTTTGTATGCATGGACATATTCTCCTTGGCCTTGTTCTTAAGTAGCACCATCTCTCCTTTCTGTAAATTATTTATAGTTGTGCTATGATCAAAATACATTTTGATTCTTTGCTTCCTTTGAGAAGTTTTATTCAGGTCCTTTCTTCTTTCTTCTTCCAACTTCAACAACTGATATATTCTCCTTTATATGGGTGAACTGTCTTTTGTATCTTCGGTATTAACCATAGAAATCAACGCATTGAGATCAAGGATAATCAAAATTTTCTCCTCTTTCCCATAAACCAATATATATGGAGACATTCTGGTGCTATCCTTTGGAGTCATTCTTCTTGCCCATAATGCATATGTCAGCTTTAGATGCCAATTCCTCTGATTCTTGTCAATGGTTTTCTTCAGTATCTAAACATGTGTTTTTTTTGTGGATTCAAAAAGGCCATTACCTTACATATAGTAATTCGATGATTGACCCATGATGATTCCATATTCTCCGCAAAACTCCATAAAATTCAAACCGATGACAATTAAACTGTTGTATTTGATAAATTTATTTGGGACACGAAATCTTGATAGATTATTATCCTTGAGGAACTTAATCAGCTCTTTAGGATCAACCTTTTTTAGTGCCACTACTTATGAACATTTTGTGAAGTAATAAGTAACCTTGAGAATGTATATATTCCCCTTGCTGGACTTTGGATTAATAGGCCCAACAACATCAATTCCCCATTGGGAGAATGGTTGTTCTATCGTTATGGGCTGCAAAGGCATCGCAAATTTCTTCATTTTTCCTAAAAACTGTTGGCATGACAAACAATTCCTTATCATGGCATACGAGTCTCTGAAAATGGATGGCCAATAAAATCCTTCTCTGATTACCTTGTGAGCGGTTGCAGTAGATGAAAAGTGTCCACCGCATATTCCCTCATGGAACTCTTATTAGTTCCCAGGCTTGATTTTCATCAACACATCTCAGCATTATCTCATCATAATTTCTCTTGAATAATACATCAACAATCAACACATATTGATTCAAATTCATTTTCATCATTCTTCGCTCCTTGGGGTTCATGGTGACTGGAAATTTCCTAGACCTTAAGTAGAATATAATATTTTCGTACCATTCAGAATCAGCTAATGGCTTCCCGAATGAAATAACAATCATTCCATCAACCGAATCCTCATTCGCAATGATCTTACATAAACCTTTTCCTTTGATATCTTTTAAAGGTTTAATATCGAAATCATATTATTGTATCTTTGCCAACCAGTTAGACCATTTTCCTTCTCTCAATTGTTGATTCAGAATCATCTTTACTGGTGATGACGAAACATAAGCAATAACATGGGAGTTCAATATATACGTGTGAAAGTGTGCTACTTCTTTTACAAGGGCCAAGGTCTGCATTTCCAGTTCTAAATACCTCAACTCATATTCATGTAGGGTTTTTCTCATCAAACTTATTGGGAGTTCTTCTCCTTTGATATTCTTCTAAGTAAGAATGGATGCAACGATAGTCTCTGTAGCAAATGAATAGATGATGAAATCTCTTTGAAAGTCCAGGATAATGAGGACATGACCATTGGTAATTTCTCCTTTGATATTATTGAACACCTCTTGAGTATCCACTGTCCATTCGAACCTCTTCTCTTTTTTCAATAACAAATTTATCGGATTCATGATGCCCGCATAATCAAGAACAAATCTTAGCACATAATTGATCTTGCCGAAAAATGATTGGAATCCCTTCTTGGATGTCAGGGGGTTGATCTCATTTATTTCTTTAATTCTTTCCAGATCTATGTAAATCCATTCCTTGCATACAATATGGCCCAACAATTTTCCTTGAGTCACAACAAAAAAACATTTTTTTGGATTCAGAGAAACACCATAAAATATACATCTTTTAAAAACCTTTCTCAAATGATGGATATGATCCTTCGTTTTCTTTGAATGCACCGTCAAGTCATCTTGATAGTCTGCCAAAAAGTTTCTTGTCAACCCGCAAAAAGCATGGTCCATGGCCCTTTGGAGCGTGGCTCCAACATTCTTCAAACCAAGCATAATTCTATCATATGCATATGTTTCCCAATGTGTGATAAATGTTGTCTTCGCTCTATATTCTTTGGGCAACAAGACTTGGTTATACCCATAAAAACCATCCAACATGGACATACAGGTCGATCCAGTAACTTGCTAGAGAAGGAACTCCATATTAGGAAAAGGAAAGTTATCTTTTATGCTTTCTTTGTTAATGCCTCAAAAGTCGACACACATCCGGATTTCCCCAGTCTTTGTTCTTACAACCACTGGATTTGAAAGCCAAACTGAATGTCCAATGGGATAAATTATTCTTTCCTTCTTCATTTTCTCCAATTAAATCTTTACCAAAGGTTTCATATTGGGATTCATGATCCTTATTTTTTGTTTTACTTCCTTTGATCCTTCCCTCAAAGGAATGATATGTTGGAATACACTATTATCATAAGATTTTAAATCATCATAGGTCTAGGCGAAAACATCAATATATTCTTTGAACAAGGAAAAATATTTATTTTCTTCCTCAGTGGTGCAATCAACTCCCAAGTTGACATACTTTGGGGAACTGTCAGTTCTAATATTGAATTTTCTCGTTTCTTGCACTTTTCGAACTAAAAATTCTTCAAGGATATTCTTAACATGATCGTCTTTCATAAAAAGAGATTCAGATTCTAAACATTCTTTGGGGACAACAAGAAATTGATCATCTTCATCCTCATCATCGTTTAACAAAAGAATTCTAATTGTTCATCATTCTCAAGCACTTGCAAGTACTCAATATTATCGGGAATAAACAGTCGGAAATGTCTTTCTACTTGGAAAGATGTTTTTCTTTGGGTATCATCTGGATTTGACAATGAGGCCACCATGGCTAGTGAATCTGCATTGTGATTCTTGTCTCTTGGCATAAAGGAAATGTTGAAGGAACTGAAAGATTCCATCAATTAGTTAACTCTCTTGAAATATAACTTAATTCTTTCCTTTTTTATTTTGTACCTCTGGGTAACTTGATTGATGACCAACTCTGAGTCGCCAATTACAATCAGATGTTCTATTTTCATTTCTTGTGAAAGGATCATCCCCTGAACCAAAGATTCATATTCTACCTCGTTATTGGTGCATGCAACCTCCAGTCTAATTGCGTGTGGATGCATAATATTACTTGGAATCATAAGAACAATTCCAAATCCAATTCCAGAGCTCAAGCAAGCTCCCTCAAAGGACATCCTCCAGTACCCTTCAAATCAATATTCTTGATTCTCCATGTCTTGCAATTGCTCCAGAATTTAATTATTTTCTATGTCCAGGATAACATAGTTTCCAATCCTGGCATCTATATAATACTCCATCAATTCATTATCCTTTATTTTGAAGAAGAAAGGTTTTCTAGGTTCACGGGAAAGTTTAATCATTGCTCCTTCTTTTCCCTACAACATCATACAACTTCCATCATTAATTATATATCCTTCGATCATAGATGTCCAGTATCTTCCCAACACAACTCCATATGTTGGAGGAAGGTCTACCACAATGATAATGAAAATTGTGATGATATGAGAGGATATTGTAATCCAAGCATAAAATTCCTTGATTTCTCCATAAGCAGGCACTTTTCTAGAGTCAATTTCATATATACTTTTGTCGGTTTCATAATACTTGGTGCAACTCATTCCCAATGCCTCCATGACTGCTAATGGCATGACATTGTTTGTCACGCCAATTTAAACTAAAAAATTATGGAGTGCAACATCATGATTTTCAATAGAAATGTAAAAGGGAAGAATTTTACCTCTAAGCTTGGAAGTTGAATGTCCAGGGGTTTGTTTTGTACTGGTGGAAATAGCTTATGTTCTTTCAGATGGATTATCCAACAGCCTTCAAAATGTTCTCTCTTTGCTAGGGAATCTTCATCACTTCCATAAATGGAAGGCTTATCCTTAATTTACTCAAATCCTCTACAAAATTATATGTCATTTGAGTGGAATTTGACGTCATGTGTTACCTTTTATTTCCAACGCCATCCGCCACTTTCTCATTTTCTCTTTTCTCATTTGTTTTTTCTTTTTCTTTTTCTTTTTGGTTCTCTTGATCATAATCACATTTATTCATTGGTATATTTACAAACCCTCTTTTATGGGTGACATTTTCTTGCGATTTGGGATCGTTGTCGCCCTCTTCAAATATGTACATGGACGTCTTGCACCCATCCATTTGCATAGTTTCAGAGCTCTCATCAGGTGAGTAATAATTTTCTTTCTCAATTGATTGCTCATCATAGACATCATCTGGAACATCCTCATTTGGAGTAGGTTGTCTGGGGACCCTTGGTCTCTGCAGATTATCCATGTTTTCAAACCTCACTTTGTTTTCTTGGGGAGGGTTCCTCCTTTTCTCTAGGATTGGCATTCTTGGATTTGGCATGTAATTGTCTCCCCTTATTAGTCTGGTTATTTCGTTCTGCATTTGTTTGATGGTTCTATTCATCTGTGAAATATCAATTCTTTTTTTAGTTTCCCGTGTCGCCAAAGGATCAACCTTTACATCAATTATGTTTCCCTTGAAATATCATCCTCCCACTGTTTGGTTCAAAGATAGTCGAGGATTGAATTCTTCATTATTTTTTGAACTGAAAGCACCTTGGTTATCAATACTTAATCCTCCCAACTTCCTTTGTACTCTTCCCAGTATAATATTTGGGTTAGCACCCGTTTCAATCATAATTTCTTCCATCTCAGTGGTTTTAGTCATTTCCTCTTCCAAAGTATCCATTTGGGATGTTCTGATAGCATATTTTACATTCAGGGGCATTGCATTCTTATAAAAACTAAAAAGGACTAGGTCATTTTGTCTTTATATCCTCTAGAATCCTATTCAAGGTTTTATTGAACCTGAGATTAAAATATCATATCCTTTCATTCTTCCTCAAACCAATTTGGGTGAAATCGGTGAGAAGGGTATGGTAAGAAATTGGAGGGGAAAACATGGTTAGGAACATAGCTTCAAGGTTGTTAAAGGAGAAAATTTATCTAATTGGAAATGTTGTATACTACTCATAGGATCTTCCTGATAAGGTCTGCATAAACAACCTTACCATGACATTGTCATGCTCAACACGGTGAAAATCACAAACATCAATAAATAAGTGTAGATGCCTTTTGGCATCAATTGTTTTGTCTCTAGTAAATTCTTTTAAGGTGCCCTTAGGGAGAAAACAGAGATCATTTTTCTCACCTATAAAATTTAGAGGGGAATCTCTTACCCTCCTTTGATTTTCAATTTCTGTGTTTCCATGATCCTTGCAACATCTCTTCCATCTCCTTGTCTCTCCTCATGATGCTCGTTCTAGGGTTGTTTGTTTCTTTCTGCCATGTCTGGGGAGACTTCAAGGCTAGAATTTTCACTTTCAATTATAGAGAGTTTCTTGCTTTTACTTTTGTTAATAGGTCCCTTGTATTTGTCCATATTCAATCCCAACCTTGTTCTTGTGCTGCTCTAGCCAACCTTCGATTTCTTCGGTCTTGTTGTTCTTGTCTGCTTTGTCTTCGAAGGATTTCTCTTTCTTCTTATTGGACCAAGGTTTTCCAGGATCCTTCTAACTCTTGTTGAGTCTAGGCTATCAATATTACCAGATTGTACAACTGGTGTAAAATGCTTTGTTGATTATTTAATCCAATTTCCAAATGGGGTTGATTACCCTAGGGTAAAATCATATATTCTTTCAAAAACAATGCTAGACTAGGTTCCAAATTTCAGTTCATTCCCCAGTATGGTCGCCAAAAATGTTGACACTTGAATCTGTTAGGACTGAAATGACAACCTTATGAGGATATAAATCATTCACACATTCACACATTCACACATTTAAATAAAATAAGAAAAATTTCCTCACATCCATCATAGTTTAAAATAAATATTTTTGATCACATAAAAATAAAAGAAGATGGTATTCAAGCACAAGAGAACTTGAACATAGTGGATACATGGGAAGCTCAAATAAAAATAATGATATATCAACCTCAAATACTTTATATTCTGAAAATAGGGCTACAAATCACAATCGAGATTGTTCTCAAAATAGTTCTCTTGAAATTTCCAAAATATATAGTTTATTACATATTATTGAAATTGTAAATGTGTTTGTCTTAAAGACTGGGATTGGGGCTCTCGCAGACCATAAAGAAAATAAATACAAGAAATGAATTTTTAGAAAGAAAACGGTGGGATGTGGAAGGATCAACAAGACCTCGTAAGAAGAAAAAAGAAGTTATCAGTCTTCAGTTAAACCTTTCTAGTGAAAGAGGTGGAATAACTGGATGAAGGACTTGATAAAGAAAAGAAGGATGTGATCAACGCAAACTTACTATGATGGTCACTCTCTTGTTCATTGTCTCGTTGATGTCCTTTTATCATTTTCATCGACGGTTACATGAACCATCTCAACTTCTTATTTCCATTCATTTCTTATTTATCGATGGTATTTTTGAACCATTATTCGATGTATCTTTTCATAGGTGCCACGTTGATTTCATGCCATATTTTAATATTGAACAACTCACCTTCCTAGTCTCGAATATCAATGGAAATGTCATGTAATATTTTTTCAATATCCTGATTTTTTACGGAGTAATCCTCTAGCCAATTATCTATGGTGTTCTCATCATATTCAATTATGTCACATAATTTTTCAAATGACAATCCTTTGAAAATATCAACTTTCTCATAGAACTATTTTTTTGTTTGGAACAACAAGTTGAGGATAAACTTGGGATCTTGGACTTCATTGGTGCTCTCGGATAAGTCCACCTTCGTGAGCCTTTTGAATAGCTCTTATTTCCTAATTATGGCTTGGCTACACACCTGGACGATGTTGTTCAAGTTCTTTATTTGATATTTCCAACATGCATTCAATTGCTTGATCTGACTTGGATAAGAAAGGTCTTCCTCTCTTCTTTTCAACTCTGACATGTTGGAAAATTTAATACCAAAGGGTACAGTGACATCAAGGTAGAAACCTTATTCATTTTCTAGGTCATCCTGTAGGTATTCAAGGAAGGCATGTGCCCTCAAGCCGAATGAAATCATACTTTTTGAAATTTCCCAAGATTTTTGTAATCAATGCCATTATTTTCTTTATATTATTCTCCACATAGAACCTGGATGATGTGAGTAAGCTTGCAGATCCTTTTATTTTGGCTGCGAGTGTGGTGGGTTCGAAAATTTCCAAAGGGATGGTAAGGAGTGGAAGAGGCATCAAAGTATCTTCAAGTTCCTTAATCCTTTCCTTTAACTTTGTATTTTCTCCTTCGAGTCCACCAATGGAATCGTCCAATGCATCGCCAACTGCTTTATGAATTTGGGAAATTCGAGAAGGATGCATATTTCATAGGTTAACCTTTGAATGAGATTTCCCCTTTTTATTTTTTGCATCACTCTTATCAATAATTAATTTCTTAGACTCGATGTCAAAGACAACACTCTGAAATACAAATTATTCTTCTTCATCAAATATCTCATTTTCAACAATTTCCAATGACTAATTTTGGTGGTCCATGCCTCCTAACTGATCAATGTTAGGAAAAATCTTCTCAATGTCATCTTCCAAATCCATATCTTTGAGGGAGAATCTATTGATGTCACTTTCAACATGATGCTCTTCTTCCTCATGTATGATATTCTTTCTCTTCTTCCTTAGGGGAAGTTTATGTGAGCTTTCAATTTTTCCTGGGGGGGGTTCTTGTCTCCTCCCCCGCCTGAACCATTATTGATTACCTTTTTATATGGGTAGGTCGTTGGAGCACTAATCCAAGGTGTTATAGTTGTTGGACACACCTACCACACTTAGAGGGGGGGTGAATGAGTGTGGGGCTCTTTTTCCCAAAACTTCCCTTTTGCACAAAAACTCATCAATTAGCATTCAACATTTATTCATTACCCATTGTTGTCATTTATAACCAGTTA
>JASDQU010197244.1:5903-17590 GCA_032191745.1 Picea mariana | reverse complement strand
TAACGTGAGAAGAAATAAATCAATATATATATATATATATATATATATATATATATATATTTTGATTGATTATATATATGTAAGAAGAAATAAGAAGGGAATACAATAATAAATTGTAAATTAAAAACTATTAATAACCATAAAAATTTGTTATTATGATGTTAAGAAAAGTAAATAAAATTATTTATACTTATTTTTTTAGAGAAGTTTTAAAGTAATAGTTATATATACTTTAAAGTTAAAATCTAAAGTAATTACGAAACATTTGAAACTTGCAATATATAAAAAATTTAAAGTTAAATATTATCAAACAAAAGAGATTGGAAAGAAGATTGTATGTTGTAGATTATGCAATTTTGAACATTAAATGTTGTAATCTAGAAACAAGTAGGAACATAATTAGTTTGAAGAAAATAAAATGCTTTGAGAATGAATGTTATAGCTTATGCAATAATGTTTGAATTGTGAATTTTTATCCACACCAACACTCAAAACTATTCAAATAATAGTGATCCACTAAACTTAATATAGATGGAAAAAAATAATTCTCTTGAAACCAAGATGATTTAGATACCTTTTTTAGAAGAATTGGGGAGATTGAGATTGATACCCCAAAGCTTAAGATGACCATTGAGAAGAGAGAATACCATGTAAAAGAGAGTATTCACTACTTGAATGATGAATTAGATGGTTTTACATCCTAATAGCATCTCGTTGGGGAGATTGAGCTTGATACCTGAAATCTAGAGATCACCACAAAAAAGAGAGAATATGATGTAGTAGAGAGTATTTGCAACTCGAATTAGAGGGCTCTACCTCATATGGGTATTAGTTACTATTTGTTTCCTTCTTATTCATCATATTCTTAGAGCCAACAAGCTCTAATGTCATAAAACATTATAGTCACTTCTTTGTCGCCAATCATTCTTCTCACAAAAACAATAGGAATCAAATTAGAATGATATTTGAAATATGTAGATAGCCTTACCTTTACCTCAAGATACCTATTCCAATTAAAGAATGTAGAAATATTATGTATTGTTTTGTTAAACCAAACTAAATAGTGACGAGGAGACCATATACTAATTAGGTTAAAAAGAACATATATGTTTTAATTACATATGGTTTTAAACCAAAAGTAGAGGTTGAGTGGGAAGACATTATAAAATGATTAATGAAAAAGATTTTCTCTAAAACTTCAGGCTAGAATGAAATATGCTTCTAGAACTTGAAGCTTAGGCTAGCTTTTCTTAACATGGATTCTATTGGTACAACATTTTTTTTACCCTCAGTTTGCAATGTTTTGACTTGATAACAAGGGTTGCCATTACGACACCACAATAGTTATTTGGTTTCTAAGGGCAGAATTTAAATGGTTATTTTTGATATCCTTGTCTCTTCCAATAATATCTTTCATTGGATGATAGGGAACTTTGTTATCACAAAACTGTAGTTTGAACTCATTGGTAAACCTTGAATCCATCTCGATCATTTGATATAAATGTACGCTACTTATTTATTTATATTAGTTTTTTTTTTTAAATGAGGGCTTCATTTGTATTGAAAGAAGAATGCAGGTTTTCATTAATATCTCTTTTGTATGGAGATAGCCATCTTCAAAACAACACCATAATGGCCTAAGGAGTCACACAATTTGGAATTGTGATTGGAAATCAATATTAACCACGAGTCTCTCATAATTCCCCATCAATCCATCAATAATAACATCAATGTACTCTTATTATCATACAAAAAAAATGTGAGTGTTAAACAATAATAAGGGCAAGTAGGAAAATAACCATGATCTAATTTCAATTGGTTAATTGAGATGTTCAACCACATAAATAAAATATTACAAAAAATCAATATTTGAATTGAGTTGTTCAACCACATAAACAAAATCTTAAAAAAAATGATATTTGTTCATTTCATTCTTTTATAAAAAATCATATTAAATTCGACTCTAAGATCTAATCCTAAGAAAATAAACGTTTACACTAGATAGGTCTCAAATAAAAGAGGTCCATAGACCATATTTATAAAGGATTTAAAAGAAAAACATAAACATAATCATAGAATTTTTATGGATATCTAGGAAAATATGGTTTGAATTTGTTCTAATAATATGGTTATTTGGGGTAAAATATTTTTATATAGATATGATGCTTAGTTGGAAATTTAAGCTTGAAAGACTTTAAACAATGATTAACTATAAAACATGAAATGGTTATTTATACTTACCTCAAGTATATTTGTTTTCATGATCTCATCTTGATCTTCATACTAGAGTGTTGTATGTGGAGATTTAAGTTGATTCATCATAGCTTCCCCAAGGAATAAATTTGTGTATTCTTCCTTGTTCTTGTGGAAAATATTTCCTTCATTGCCTACTAATTCTACAAGCTTTGAGTAATCTTCCAAAAGTTTCATCTCCCATACTCTATCACAGGGTACAATACTCTACTACCTCAGAAAAATATATAAGAATGAATGAAATTTAAAGAAATAGAGATCATTTCCTTAATTTGCCCCTTACAATTTTTGTAGACAATGACCATTTCTCTTTAATCGCCATCATGAATTTATTATTTACGCTACACTATCTCCATTTTTTCAATTTTATTCTCATATTCATTAAGAGGTAAATTTCTTTGACTATGATATTTAAGCATTGATGAAATCAATTGAGGAGCTATAGATTCATAATTAAAACACAATTCACCTTAAGGATATCACATATTTAGATTTGTCTCTTATATGTTCATTTCCATCTCCATTGAAGAAACTACAACAAGCACAACTAGGGGTAAATGCTACTGTAAGTAGTTTTGCAAGACATGATTATGAGGTTTTGTTGAAAAAATCCTTATAATGAACAAGAAGCCTACTAAATTAATACAAAATTCTAAATGACATTTTTATATGTTATATTTTTTAATTTGCAAAAACCAAATAAAAATAATTATATCAATATTTTCAAATGCACAAGGAACTTGCTATTAGAAAAAAATGACTTATGGCGTCATATGCTAGAAATTCCTGAGTCTATTTTCTTAATAATATGTTTTAATTATAAAGATAGACAAAAACACTTATGTTCCTTATAATAGAACAACAAACATACAAATATGTTTAATTAGATAATTAAATTAATAAAAAAAATTGTTTTCAAGCTTCTAAAACAGCATACTATGAATTTATTTTGAAAATGTGTTGTTAACATATTCTCTCCACAATGACATGGAAATTAGGGTGAAAACATTTTCTTAAATTTAATTTTAATTTTTATAAACAAATTGCAAATTACATAAAATTTGTCACATCAATTCATTCAACTAATACTATTTTATGCTATTTTAAAATTTAAAATTGATTTTTTCTCCAAACTTTGTAAACTATATGAAAATTTTTACATTTAATATCAAAACTTTTTAGTTATTATATGTATATGGATTAAGGTTATTATATGTTTTTAATATTTTTCAAGTTGATAGGTATTTTTAAAGTTATATCTCTCTTTTTATATGCGTGTGGTTGGTGGAAGTTTGTTTTTTAGGGAGTTATGGGGTGGTACGAGTACATAGATGTTGAAAAAAAGTAAAAATCAAGGGGATAATGAATATTTTGTTGATTTATTAAAAGATCCATTGGAAAAGTTTATCATCTTTTGTCTTTTAGTAAGCTGTCATTTGTTAGACCCTAAAAATAAGTCTTCTTCTCTCTTTCCTTTGTTTTTTTTTATAATTAACTAAAGTCAAGAAAGTGAATTAATCCCAAAACCATAGTTAGTCTTTCCATATGGAGGGGTGAAAACCTACCCAAAATCAATCTATAGTTTAGAATATTAGGATGGTGCCATCAACGTATCACTTTGGAGGACTTAGCTCAGCTCTAAACCTCAACATGGTAGTGAATTTTTCGGGAGGGCATGTTGTTATCTGAGATTTCTTCTTTCCAAAGGATGGCCCTTGTTGGGAAATCCCATGGACAAATCATATTAGTGAAATCACTAAATTAGTGGTGAATTATGGATTGGAAGCCCATATTGGTTTATGTACCTACATTTCATATATTAGTGAAGTGATGGATAACATTTTCTTTTAGTCATGAGAATATCTTGGAAAAAAGATGGTTCTAGAGTAACATTTATTTGGCATTGAAGGCA
The DNA here is from genome assembly GCA_032191745.1 of Picea mariana. Classification (NCBI taxonomy): domain Eukaryota; kingdom Viridiplantae; phylum Streptophyta; class Pinopsida; order Pinales; family Pinaceae; genus Picea; species Picea mariana. The sequence continues at coordinate 13,425 of JASDQU010197244.1, read as the reverse complement.
TGGGAAATGTTTTTTCACCGTAACATGGAGGTGGTAACGAAGGAAGAATTATAAGTTGAAGTATCAAGGCTTCCTATTGAACTATGGAATGAACATAAATTGAGAAGGACTAGCAACAATATTGGAACTATTGTGTGGTTCAATGAACTTTTTTGGTCAAATTCAGGTAGGGTTGTGTAAATATTGTGTGTCAAAATGGATTTGAGGAATGGTTTGTTGGACTCAATGGATATCATTTATGGTAAATGACATCATATTAAAATATTGAAATACTTAAATGTTCCAATTTGTTGTCACCTTTGTCGAAAACATAGACATGTTAAATATGGATGCCCTTTGAGGATAATTACTGGTATTGGGACTGAAATATGGGAATGTCAGAATGTAAGTTCCTAGGTTTCTCCCAAAATCTTGACTGAAGATGTAGAAAAATTGAAGAATGATAAAATAGGTAAGAATAATACTCATATGGGTGTGCAAATGTATATATCCTTGAAAAGAAAGGGGACAATGGAGAATAAGGAAGATATTCCATCATCAAATTTGAAAGAGGTGTTGGGAACTTGGAGGACCTTCCTTGATCATTCATCAATCGATATCCCCTTCTCCAAATATTATTGAAAGGATGATTTGTACTACATTAGGGTTTAACCCCTCTCCTGCAAGAAGGGAAAGAGATTTCTATTGAACAAGGTATGATCCTTGATATACATACAATATATCTTATCCCTAGCAGTGGTGTAGATGTTGATGTTTTGTCATTGGACAAATTCGTAATAGGAACATGCTCTCACTCTGATTCTTATTTTCCCTTAGTTCAAGAAGTGGCAAGGGAAGACATAGAATCTTATTTGAATAAAGACGACCTTGAGGTATGTTGGGAGGGGATTAATTAGGAGAGAGATTTAAATAATGTTCTATTTATTTTGTCTCGTTCAAAGTAAAATATGTTAATAGGTATGATTCAAGATCCTTAAAACACTTTTTCTATGCCTCTTAGAAAGGAGAAGTAACATGAGAAATTCAAGTGGATGGGGGAGTCTCCTTGGTCAAGAATGGCCAAGGAAGGGAATCCTTGATTTTCTTAGCGAAATAAAACATTGAGAGAAATTTGAAAGCTTGAAAGTGAAATGAAAATATATAGGGCCCTTATGGCAAGGGAAAACCCCAAAAAGATCAAGTAGTTCTCCTCATATCCTAAAATTTCTAGGGACATAGAACGAACCATGAAAAAAGTGTAATTCATAGCTTATTTTATACTTACAATCCATGATTTTTCAGGAGACAATGGTTTAGGAAAGACTGCCAATAGCATTTTTGCAAGGGATTTTAAGATATTGGGTATTCATTGCTTTGAAATCCACTGGGAGATCAAGAGGAGTCATCATAATTTGGAGTAATAGGTGTAGATTGAGGGGGTTTGAATTATTATAGTTAGCTATCAAGACTAATATACATCCACTAGATATGGGAAAGATATACTGTGTTTTCAATATCTATGGTCCTTACCTCAATAGAAGAGAATATTGGGAAAATTGGTTTCTCCAAGATTGTATAAAAATGACAACTTAATATTTGGGGTCAACTTAAATTTTACCATGAATTAGAGGGATAAATTTTTGGGGACCAATGGTAGAGATGATGTATTAAGCACTTTATTCATAAATTGGAGAAAAAATAGGTTTTGTGATAAGGAAATATCCAAAAGAAATTTTGATAGATTTTTTGTATCTATCATAATTACGAGGAAATTAGCAATGATTAGATTATGGGTTGGAATTGGTGGTGGCTTTGATTTCCTTAGCATTGTATAGAAATTAGAAAAGGATGGGATAAAGAAAATGATTCCTTTTAAGTTAATCACCACTAGGTACAAGAGAAAGACTATAAATAACTTATTGTGAATGAGAGGGAGCATTAAGGTAATGTTAGATATTGTATAACGATGTTTTAATTCTATGAATCTACAAAAATGTCAAAAGGTCACTATGGAGTGTGTAAAGGAGAAGTATAATATCTCTTAGCAAGAATTTCAAGTAGTAGAAGGGCATATAACTTAGATTTATGACCATAATGTCAGTCGGATTTTTAATTAAGATGAATTGTTGGAGCCTAAGAAACTAGAAGAATCAAAGATAGATTTATTGAATTGTGAAAGTGCAAAGTGGAGATAGAAAAGCATGACTATTCGGTTAGCTTAGAGTAATGAAAAAATATATATATTTTTTATCATTATGATAGTATGAGAAAAAATATGAGCAAAATTTGGGATATGCATAAATAAGATGAATGTAGGGTACACAGTGTTAGTGTAGTGGTAGATATTGTTTCGAATTATTTCAAATTTGTTTTTGAGGAGCCTCCTATAGTCAAATATGGTTGAAATACTCAATGTTTCTAAATATTTCCCAAGGTTTGTAAATCAAGGAAAAATGATCAACTAATGGAGCTAGTCTACATAGAAGAAACTAAAGTTGTACTCAAGTCCTTCTAAAGGGATAAGATCGCAATCTTGTATGGCCTACCTATAGGGTTTTATGAGCTTATAGAGGATGATTCAAGGAAATTAGGGAAAATGTTGGGGACTTTCAATACAACTTTCATTTTGTTGATTCTTAAAAAATATACAGCACATACATTTGAGGATTTTAGACCAACATCATTGCGCAACTATATAAATAAAATTATTGAAAAGGTTATAGGCAATAATATCAATCCAACTCTTTAAGAGGCTATTTCGTTGGATTGTTTTGGTTTTTAAAATAGGAAGCATAGGAGGATATTCATCTATTAAACAAAGAAAAAGTGAGAATTTGTTATAAAGTTGGACCTTTCAAAGAAACTTGGTAGAGTCTCTTGGATTTATATAAGGTTCTTTTTGATACATGTCGGCTCCAATCATTTTATGGTGAATTGGATTAGAAGTTTTCCAAACACCATGCATTTTCCATTCTTATAAATAGATTTTCTATCACCTTTTTTAAATCATAAAGAGGGATAAGGCAACGTTACCCTTTGTATTATGGGTATAAAAACCATTCTAACCCAATTTTTAAGTGTGGATGGTGTTCTCTTATTTTGGAATCGCTCCATTCATGATGAAAATCCATATAAATAATTATTAGGGATTTATCTGAAAGCCACGGGTATGCAAATAATAATTATTAGGGATTTATATGAAATCAACGGGTATGCAAATAATAATTATTAGAGATTTACATGAAATCCTCTTGTATGGAAATAATAATTATTAGGGATTGATATGAAAGCCACAGGTATGAAAATAATAATTATTAGGGATTTATATGAAAGCCACACCTATGAAAATAATAATTATTAGGGATTTATATGAAATCCATCGGTTTCCAAAAATATTCTCTTGTTCTTTGTGAGATTATATAGGGTTAGGGAATATCATTAAATAACTTTCTACAATTTCCTAAGCTTCTTTTTAGGAATGGCATAAAATGTATAATGTTTACATGGAAGGTGAATAATTATGTATTTAATGATTATATTTGGTTATATAAAGAAATATAAAAATAATTAAGACATGGTGCAATAATTGGGTTTTTTTGGTTGGCAGATTTACACTGATAAAATATATATTTGAAGAAACTCTAGTCCATTGATATACCATTGTGTATATATCAGTGGAAATACAAAAAAAAAGATTAGTTCTTCAATTTCTCATGGAAAGGGAGAGAAGGATATAATGTCCCCCAACTTAAGCATGGAACATTACTTGCAGAAAACACATAAATTCGAAAAAAAAAAATGCTAATTAATTCTTGTAGCTTACTAACTATGAATTTAACATATATTCAACTAGATTTCGATACCCATAATTAAAATGCATATAAAAAATTCCAAAAGAATGTAAATTCAGCGAATAAAATTGTTCACAACAACAATTAAACCATTAGCATACACAAAGTTAAGAATACCATTTAAAATCATGAAATAACTCATAAAAATATATGAACACTTATCTTTTTAAAATGTTTGTGCAACCATCTTCTTGGAAAGAACGTTCCACCCAACCATAGACCTGCTATTCCAAATATCAACAACAAGTCACCCCCGAGTTGGGGATAGTAATCAACAAGAGAAGGGTGCCTCTCACAGTCCCCTCACAACTCTAAATCCAACAACTCAATGGTATTCTCCTACAACTATCCTGAATTTTCTCGAGATCTATTCCTCTTGACCTTCCCAACCCAAGGAATATACCCCTTCACTGCTCTCAGTCCCTAAGGAGTCCCATTTGTTTATGAGGGTATCTCTAACATAGGTAACCATGAATCTCTCTGCTAGGAACTCAAGGGAACTCACTTCCAAGAAACAATACCAAGAAAAAAAAAATAATACTTGTTGTTATAGTACAACTCACCCATGAGTTCACTTTTTAGGCCTAACAATTCGACTCTTCAATATTCAACTCTAGAATACTAAAAAAAAACTCCATCATGCTCCAAAATTTTCCCAACATTATTAGTCTAACTCCAATTCTCTTTTTCGTTTCTCTCCTCTTGTTGTTCATGCAAAAATCTATGTGAAAAACTGATTATTCTCCCCAATACAAATTTCCTCTATTTTCCCAAGACAATTGATTGCACGCTCTACCCAATGTTGATTGTACTTCAACCCCATGATTCCAATAACTATGGAAGTGACTTATACACCCACCCCCTGAAAGGTATTCAATGATTGTTATCTCATACACTCAATGAGAAAACAAAAGTTATCCTCAATGATAATAACATTTCAAAAATCTGGGTTTGGATTAATATCCACAATTATTTTTCTCCTTGGACCCCTCTTAGATCTTAGACACTCCTAGAGACTCCTCTCTCTTGTGTATAAATCAATCGGTTTCACATTATATCCATATTTCCAGTAGTTGGTATCACATTATATTTATTAAAATAAAAAATTCAATTCACATGTTACATAGCTTGGTCATAGCCATATTCATATCTACATTATGCATAAATTAAACTGGGGATTATAGTGGGGATGTTACATTCCTCCTCCCCTAAAATTGTTTGCCATCCTTGCTACACACTATGATGATATACATATACAAATTTACATCACAATACTTTAAGAAATAAAATTCTGCAATTTAACAACTCCAACAACAGTTTCAACCAAAATCTCATGTTTCTCTCAAACCGCTAACCCAAGGAATGAACCATTTGTTTATCAAGGATAACCCAAGGAATGCACCATTCGTTTTCAGGATTAACCCAGGGAATGAGCCATTATTTTTTCAGGTCCCCTATCAGAGTTAGCTAGGACTCTGAGACCTAGTTCAAGAACTCTAGTTTCTCAAAATGGAGTCTTGCGTTTTATCTTTCATTTTCCTCAAAATTGAGAAAAAATTTGTGGGTATTCCTCCTGCATAGTTTATTCATGCTCCCATGTTTCATATTTAGGAACATAATAGGTCCATTGAATCTTTACCAACCCTATGCATTTATTCATGAGCACTTTGGCATTTCAGTCCACGATGCGTACTAGTTCCACCCTAGAATCCCATTTGTTTTCCACCTGGATCAGAGTCCAATCAATTATGTGGTTAGGTTCATCAACACATTTATTTAATAATGAAACATGATAAATGTTATGCACTATCATGGATGCAGGAAATTCTAACAAGTATGAAACTACCCCTATCTTCTCTAGTATTTCAAAAGGCCCACAATATCTTGCTTCCAACTTTGGGAAGTGACCCAATTATCGAACTTCTCTTCGCTTTCACTTTGAGAAAAACATGTTCACCCATTTTAAAATATCTAAGAACTCTATTGGTATCTACATAAATTTCCTTCTTATCCTGGGAAGCCTTTAAATTCTACTTGTCCTTTACCATCTTCTCTTCCATTTCCTTTAACAATTCTGACCCAATAACAACTTTGTTTGTTAGGTTATCCAAACTCACTAGTGTGTTACATTTCCTACCATACGATGCTTCAAATGGAATAATTTTTAATGAGGCTTGATACCCATTATTGTAAGCAAATTCCACTAAGTGGATGTAATCTTCCACTTTGATGGTTGGTCAATCACATACATTCTCAGCATGTCTTCAATGATTTTGTTAGTCCTCTTTGTTTTCCCATTTGACTATGGGTGATAAGTTGTGATAAGATTAAAATTTGTCTCAAATCCCTTGAACAAACCTTTCCAAAAATTAGTTGTAAATTGTGGATCTCTATCTCAAACAATTTCCTTAGGAACTCCATGTATCCTGACAACTTCATTCATGTAAATATCTGCATTGTTTGCTATCTTGTGTGTTGTCTTCATAGGAATAAAATGTGACACTTTTGTTAGTTTTTCCACCACCACCATGATGGAATGGTGTTGCTTCACTATTTTGTGCATCTTTGTAATGAAATAAATTGTAACCACTTCTCATTTCCACTCAGAAATGAGCAATGGTTGTACCATCCCTACTGGATGTTTATGCTTTGTTTTTAGCTTTTGACATTCTAGACACCTGGATATGTAATTAGCCACTTCCTTATTCATTCCTTGCCAAAATTATTGGCTTCTTACAACTTCCATTATCTTCTCATAACCTGGGTACCCAACATATGGCACATTGTGCATTTCCCTCAGCACTATAATTTTCATCTCTCCTGAATTTGGCACATATATCTTTCCTTTGTACATGAGGATTCCATCCTCTTTCAACTCATAATAATTAAACTTCCGATGTAAATTTCCTTGCCGTAATATTTCTTTTATTTTTACATATTGTTGGTCTGAATTTGCGGCTTCTAAATTTTTTTCTTTTAAATATTTGTTGAACATGCTAATGGATAAAATGTGCATTTCATGATATTTTCTACTTATTGCATCAAAAAATTTATTTTCCTTTCCTTTTATATGCTTAATTTCAAAGTCATGTTCACTCATAAATTTTATCCATCGCATTTGTGCAACATTTAATGTTGGTTGTCCAAACAAATGCTTCAGACCATAATGGTATGTACTTAACTCAAATCTTCTCCCCTCCACATTTTTAATGCATGGAAAATTGCTTCTAAATCCAAGTCATGTGTGGAATAATCCCTCTCATGTTCCTTTAATTTTTGAGAATCATAGCATACCACATGATCCTTTGACCAACGACTCCATCGATCCCTTCCTTGCATACATCCATCCACACTACAAAGTATTCATTTGGGTATGCAATCTTTAAGATTGGTGCACTTGTCAAAATATCTTTCAATAGTTGAAAATTTTCTTCACATTTGGGAGTCCATTCAAGTTTGACTCCCTTCATTTGTAAAAAATTAATTAGGCTTACAATCTTTGAAAATTCCTTTATGAACCTTCAATAATAACCTGCAAGACCCATGAAATATTTGACCTTTGTGACATTTATTGGCACTAGACATGCTCTAATGGCCTCTATTTTCTTAAGATCAACTACCATCCCATTGTTTGAAATAATATTCCCCAAGTATTGAATATTATTTTAAGAAAATATAGACTTACTTAACTT
>JASDQU010197242.1:0-15359 GCA_032191745.1 Picea mariana | reverse complement strand
GCCATACTGGGCCACAAGAAACATTATTGAACTATAGGGAAATCATTTATCAAAGCAGCAAGAATTGCCTGGGAAGAAGCGAAGCCGGCAATAACGCTTCAAACTTCCCAGCCAATGAAATTGTGACAAATCAATAAAAATTTTATTAAAAAAATTACGTATATAAATTTCCTATTTTAAACATTAACATTTTCACAAAAATCTCGAAGTCAACCTTCAACTAATTGAAAGTCAGCGATGAACTCATCGCTATAGTCCCTGCCCTTGGCCTTCCGGCAGGGACTAATAAAAGATTCATAAAGTTTGTATTAGAATAAAACATTGTGAAACCATTTCATCAAAAGTGTATAGACCAAAAATATATATATATTTTTAACGAGAACGGTTATGAAACATATTAGGAAGACAATAGAAAGCTGCTGGTACGATTACAATCAACCTTCATTAGAGAAGGATTAGCACTTACTTCGAGCGTTAGCCCTCGGATAAATATTTAAGGTAATCTGTTGTATCCCTCGTTTCCATCTAAAGATAGGACACCTTTTCTTAGTAGTGCTGCCTTGTTTGCCTCTTTATCTGCTTCATCGTTTAATTCCCAGAGTATGTGGAATAGATGGATTGATTGAAAGTTGGCCAAAAGGAGTTTGATTTTCTTGAGGATTTGCCTGAGTCGCATGTGACTGGGAAGAATCTTAGAAGAAAGAGCCTGAATAATGATATGGGAATCCCCAAAGACATTTAGGTCTGTAATGTTCTTGGCTAGGGCTTGAGAGAGTCCTTGCCAGAGGGCTAACACTTCAGCTATGTTATTGGTATCCTCGCCAATTCCCCAAGAATACGAGAGAACCTTTATTTCCTCAGGATATATAAGCACCCCTCCCCCGTCTGTCACACCGAGGTTTCCTTTAGAAGATCCGTCAAAGAAGAGGCTATGTCTCTGAAGGGAGTTTCGCCATTTTGTGAAGGATGAAGAGTCTAATCTGATCTCCCATTTGTTTGTGGGAGGCACTGGAACTATTGCCACTTTCAGCGGATTTGGGAGAATGCTAGACATCCATTATTCTTTGATAGAAGTTAAATTACCTTTGTTTGCTGGAAGATGAATAGAGGAAAGGAAATCCCCCATCAAAGCTTTGACTTTTGCAACCACTTGGTTTGCACTAGCTTTTTTCCCTTTGAATATTTGAGCATTGCGCTCTAATCAGATTTTCCACGGGATAAATCTTGGAAGGGATACCCAATAGACTTTTAATCGCTCTTTATTGTTAAGGGAGAAAGGACACACAACTTGCCAACGAATGAGGAGTGAGGTTAACTCCACTGGGAAGATTACAGGGTTCATCCAAGGGACTAGCACTCGAGTCCAAACCTCCCGAGCAAATGGGCAGTTCAACAGTAGATGGACCACTGATTCTTCCTCTGAAACGCAAAAGGGGCAGCGCATGGGGCCTTCCAATCCTTTTCTTTTGAGGTTGTATCCTGTAAGGATGGCATTGTGAGCCAAAATACAAATGAACATATCGATTTTTGGAAGACATTTCACCCTCCAAATTTCTTTCCATAGAGTTGGATTCAGAGGAACATTCAGAATCACGTTGACTTGATTGTATCCTTCGGAGGAAGTGTACCGGTCGGATTTAGATCCCCATCCCCTGAGATCTTTTTGACTTGCTGCATTTGGCGATTTCCCATGAGGAAAATCTCATAGCAGAGCTTCATCGTTTTGCAGATGGCTTGGGCACCTTGGTAATTTCAGTCTTTCCAGGTTTCGGTTTCATTTGAATGCTAGTTTGAAATATCCCACAGCATGGATAACTTCAGGGCATGGAGAAATTCTTTGAGATTAGAGGTGTCTGGCAGGGAATCTAATGGTGGCTCTCCCAGAATCAAGTCCTCCCATATAAATATATTTTTCCCATTGCCCGGGATCCAAGTTAGGAGAGGTTTGAAGAATCCAGAGGCTTTTTGACAGACTGTGAAAATAGAGGAGCCTTTTGAGACTTTAGGGACTGTGTCGAGACATCTCCTCCTAGCTCCAGTGAAGTATTTCTTCCAAAGTGCATGTTTTCTCCAGGTTAGCTTTCCAGTTACCAGATTCCAGAGGAGCTTGGCACCCAGTGCCAAATTTTGGGATCTCATATCTCTTATCTGAAGGCCTCCTTCTGAGTAAGGCTTTATTGCTTTACCCCAGCTGACTAGTGGCAATTTATTGTCGCTCTGTTTGCCTCCTTTCCACATAAATCTTCTCAAAATTGCCTCAAGTTTGGTTATAATTCCATTTGGAGCTAACATAATGGAGCTTTGATAAATCATATTGTTGTTAAGGACAAATTTGATGAGAACAAGCTTCCCTGCCAGATTTAGCCAGGTAGCCCCCCAGGCTTGGATTCTGGCTTTAATCTTGTCAAGTAAGGGAGACCAGTGAGAGGAATTAGGCTTGGATTTGAAAATGGGAACTCCTAAATATTTGAATGAATCCCACTGAGTTTCCCCTTCCATCTCCATAATACAAGCTATTTCCACCATTTCCCTTGGCTTGCAGTTCCATCCAAAGATTTGAATTTTCCTGTAGTTTATCTGACTCCCAGAAGCTTCCTTATAGAGATCTAGTTGTTGTTTAAATTTACGGGCTATGATGGTACTTGCCCCTCCCAAAAGAAGCGTATCATCAACAAATTGAGCATGATTGATATCTTTGACCCCTCTTGCTATTTTTATGCCCATTAATTCCTGTTGAATACGAAATTGTTCTAGTTGGAAGCTAAGCGCTGAAACTTGAATGGCATAGAGCAGAGGAGATAGCAGCCAACCCTGTCTAAGCCCCCTAGAAGCCTGAAAAAATTATGTTGCTTGACCATTGACTAACGGGGCTATCCATGGAGACCCAATACAAGTCTTAATCCAGTGAATGAAAGCAATGTTGAAGCCAAACTTTTGCATTACCTGAAATAAAAAATCATGCCTTACTCTGTCAAAAGCATTTGCAAGATCTAACTTCACAACCATACCTTTTTCGCGCCAGTGCATGCTTGAATGAATCGCTTCTTGAACCAAAATTATGTTGTCAGTGATATGCCTTCCTTTGATGAAGCCACCTTGGTTCTCTGGGATGATTGCTGGCAGAATATCTTTGAGACGGTTGGTGATCACTTTTGTGATAATTTTGTAACCAATGTTACATAAGGAGATTGGGCGGAATCTGTCGAAGAATAAGGATCCTTTTTCTTTTGGTATTAAGGCTAAGAACGCAGAGTTGGTGCTCCCACCAATCTTGTGGCAATTTTGTGACTTTGTTACCAGCTTATGCAGGTCATGTTTTATGATTGGCCAATAGACTTGGAGGAATCTGGCTGTAAAGCCGTCAGGACCAGGTGCTTTATTGGAGTCCATGCTGTCCAAAGCCAAATTAATTTCTTTTAACATGATCGGTTCTATAAGTTGTTGATTGGATCTTGGGCAGATGACCAAAGGAATCAGGTTGAGAACTTGTTGGTGGATTCTGCTGGAAGAGTCCTCAGTATAAATACCTTTAAAATGGAGGTGGGCAACTTGCTTGATACTTTCAAAATCATTTACAATTTGATTCTGGCTGTGGATTTCTTTTACGAAATTGAATTTTTTTCTGGCTTCTGCTTGCTTATGAAAAACAATTGTGTTCTTATCCCCAACTTTTAGCCAAAGGCTTCAGGATTTTTGTCACCAATAATCTTCTTCCTCTTTGCAGGCTGCATGGAGCTTTCTATGGAGGGTTGTTTCTTTCTCCATACTGTTTGGGTTTGGATTTCCTTCTTCCATAGAAAGTTGATGAATTTCCAGCTGTTGTTGGGCTTCCACTCTTTGGGCTGCAGGAGATTTTAAGGATTTTTCCCAAACTTTGAGAGATTGCTTCATTCTTCGGAGTTTTTCTTCCCACACAAAAAAGGGAGAACTTGTGACAGGAATCTACCATACTCGATTGACCAAATCATGGAAATCCTCATGCTGGATCTAGGAGGGGCTGAAGCGAAAAGGGATAGGACCCAGAGAAGAATCTTTGGTAAATTCTAGAAGGATTGGCTTATGATCGGAGGCGTTGAAGGGAAGAATTTTGGAGACCGCGTTGAGATCTAAGAGGAGGAAGGAGGTTTGGACCAAGAATCTGTCCAGCCTTGCTGCTATGTGCCCCAGGCCGATTCTTTTATTAGACCAAGTGTATTTGCCTCTGGGGGGTTTTATATCTTCCAGATCCCAATCAAGAATGATGTCTTCAGCCCATTCTCGACATGGGTCTCTTATGATGGAACCCCCTTTTTTTTCTCCAAGGGATAAAGTAACATTGAGATCTCCGACAATAATAATGTTCTCCAATTGATGGCTGCTAAGGAACTCTTTCAAAATATTCCAACAGTATTTTTTTTCCAGAGGGAAGAACAGGAACATACATATTAAATAAACAGATGTGAATACCTGACTCCTTATGAATTAGCTTGGTGAGAATCCAATGGGTACAGTTCTCAGTATTCAATAGATCAAAAGTGGAGGAGTTCCACAGGGAGCCAATTCCTCTGGAGGCTCCTCTAGCGCTAACCGCTACTCCTGCTCCTTTGTTCCAAAAGATTGTGCTGGATTGGAGAAATTCTGATTCCTCTAGTTTAGTCTCCTGGACAAGTAGAATGTTTGGGTTTGAGATTCAGAGTAAGTCTTTCATAGATTCTTTTTGTTTTGGCTTCCTAACCCCCTACAATTCTAGGAGACTATCTTCATTACTTGCTTTTTGGATTGGAAGGCGTCCTTTGAGAGGGATGCCCTTGATTCCTTGTGCTTCGGGAATTTAGTATTGTTTCCAAAGTTTGTTGAGTTCCTTGGAGTTTATCTTTGTATGTCTCCCTTTCTCGTCTTTCTTTTGTCGTTTTCCTTCCTCTGGTGGATGGTTTTGGGGAGTTCTGAGATAGCCCAGTGTCTTCTTCACCCTCATCTTCTTCCGATGTCTCTTCCTCTGTCCCTGAAAGCTGGGTTTCCAGGATTTCTCCTGGTTCTAACTGAGGAGGTGGTTCCTTACTAACTTGGATTGTCGTTTCTGGGTTGTTTTGCTTTTCTGCTTTATTTTCAGTTATAGGTAATTCATTCTCTTTTCCTCCAAGCACCACAAAGCTATTCCCCATATCATTTTGACCTCTTTGGTTTTTCCTTTCCTTTTTGGAGTTAGGGTTGGGGTTTGCCTTGGATCTTTTCGCTTGCTACCATCCTTCTTATGAATCTTTCTCTTGCTGTAATACCTAGGTTTTGGGGCAATGCTTTTGGAAATGCCCATATTCATGGCAGCTTCGACACTTAAATTGTAGTTGCTCGTAGTCCAGTTTTTGATAATGTTGCCAATCCCTGGCAGTTAACTTGATTGCTTCAGGTAGTCCAACTTCCATATCTACTTCTACACAGATCCGAGCGCAAGAATACTGCCCTTTTGGATCAACTTTATCAATAAATGTTCCAAGCCTGTTACCTATGGTTTGCAGGGAGGAGGGGTTCCAACAATGAATCGACAGGTTGGGTAGGCAAACCCAAACCATAGTTGCCTTTGGAACATCCACTACAGGATCGAAGTCAGGAGTCCAGCGGTTTAAGTAGAGCCCTTGTGGTCCCATGAAGTAAGGCCCATTCCTAAAAATCAAGTCCCGGTCCTCTTTGGAGATTAATTCAAACAAGAAGAACCCTCTTCTGACTGCATAGTAGGTGACGCTGTTTGAGATCAGTGGTCTCCAAATTTTTTGAATCCAGTTTTCAACTCTTCGGGGAGAGGGCCAAAGCCCTGTGAATTGTTCTGCTAAATCTCGGTCTGCCAAAGAGGTGACCACACTCATGGGTTGATTCAGAGGTAAAGCGACAACTAGAACCTCTTCTAGCTTTCTTACGAATTTTGGGATAGCTTCGGCTACTTTCTTCTTCCCTTGGGCAATTACTAGTCTTCTAAAAACTGCTTCATTGGTGGAGGATGGAGGGGGAGGCGACGAATCATTGCCTCCAATAGAGCTCATCGCAAACAAAGCAAGGCTCCAGTCCCAACAAAATGGGGGATAGATTAAGAAAGGATCGAGGATCCCCATATAGACCAAAATATATTATTATTCTATATTTATTATTTTAAATTTAATTGAATAAATTTCATATATTATAATAGTTGGATAATATAAATTAATAAAATCTTTCGAAAAATCAAATATAAATAAAATATAATCATTGTTATTTTAATAAACAATTATATTATAACTTTATTTTGTAATCTTTGAATAATAAAAAATAAAAAAATAACATTATTATTACATCATCAACATTATTATTAGTGAATAATTATGTTATAATGTTATTATTATAATATATGAAAATGACATAAATATTTAAATCACAATCATTTCACTCATCGTATTTAAGTATTTCTTGTTTCTAAACATGATTAATCAACATATTGTATTTTGTTGGACAACAAACAATTCACCTTGAACACCAGTCAAACATTATATGACATTAATGGTTATAACTTTTTGCAATCACAATCCAAATTAAACGCTTTCATAAAAGTAAAGTTAAACATTATATTGAAACTATAAATTTAAATGAGTGATACTTATCAAATTTCACTTAAAAACAGAGAAATCATTAACAATGTTCGACTTTAGCATACTCATATTACATTTTATAAATCAAACAACAACAACAACCACAACATTATATGGAAAACACAATATACATGAGCGATATGCATATGAATATACATGTCAAGCATACATTTCAATAAAATTTGTAATAAACATGTCATATATAGATCTATAGTCAAATATAAAACAATTAGTATACATGTCAATCAGTACCACTACTAGCTAAGTCCACCACCAGAGCCATGTGCGTCAATGTCTCTGCTACCAGTGGTGGAGCTTCTATCAAGAACAAGTATCTTAAAAGAAAATATCATCATAAGTGCACTATCAAGTGTCTCTATATCAATATCATGAACATGTGCATCAACAGTACACGATGTGATCATAATGTCCAAAGCATCAGAATCTTGTGACACATGTGGAGGAAGATGATTGTTGATGTTTGAATCTGTTAAGATCAAAACAACAACCTCATGAAGATTAAAAACCCCCCTTCATTTTTATAAAGGCGGTACTCCTCTTTGAATTCTTAAAAGATTTATCTTTGAATATCTTGGGACAAAAATATTAAAATGGGAGAGTGCTAAAGAAAACGTCAAATATTTATCATTCAAATAAATAGAAATACTTAAAAGAATATACATGCATCAAGAATTCCTAAGAAATGGACCAGGAACCTTCACTCATAAAATAATATATTTGTAGAAATATGATACAAAGAAAGTAACTATAAGAAATATACCATGATCTTACATCCATCACAATTTCAAATATTTTTTATCACATTCAAGGAAAGAAAGATGAAGGGCCCATATATCACAAAACTTTGTAAGAGTCTTTTTCATTGAAATCAAAATAGGATTTGATAGGTTAATTTCAAATATCTTATACTCAAATGCTCAGAGTTCAAATATACAATTAAAATGAACCTCGAAGTAGTTCTCTAAAGTTTTCTAAAAAATAAAATAGTCTTTAATAGCCTTATGAAATAAAAAGGCGTTTGTCCAAAGATGGATTGGGATTGGCTCCCGTGGACCATAAAATAAAGAAATGAAATAAGAAAAGAGCAAAAACAGAGTAGGAACAGGGCAGGAACAATGTAAGACATGAAAATAGAACAAAAGGGAGCGATCATAAATCTATTATATTCTCCTTGGGATAGACAAAATATAACTAGATGAATTTTGAAAGTGGAAGAGAAAGGGAGAAGGATGTGATCAATTTGCAATTATTGTGATGGAATCTCTCATTCATTTTTGGGTCATTGTTACTCTTATATTCTCTTTGGTGACAGTTTCTTGACCAATACCAACTGCTTCCATTTCATTCTCTTCAGTAATATTGATTAAGGCCAACTTTAACCAATTTCAATATATTCACACATTGGACCAACAATTACCTCTTGTCTGACCCTTATGTCTAACATTGTACTTTCTAATTCTCTATAATCAATTGAAATTTGTTGCAATGTAATTTAAATATCTTCATTTTTTTTTATGTATTCCACAAGCCAACTTTTAATTTCTTGCTCCATGTACTCAGTCATACTGTTGAACTTCTCTGTTGATATACCTTTCAATATCTCTACATGTTCCTCAAATTGTTTCCTTGTCAAGAGAATGTTATTTGAAATAAGTTTTGGATCTTGTGCTTCACCAATAGTTTCTGCAAGGTCTAATCCCATTATATTGGAATAAGTTTCACTCTTTTTGACACATGATATACAGATCATCCAATAATTATTTTAATGTATTAATTTTTTTCATCCAACACGCCTTCAGTTGTTTCATGCGGGTAGGGGAGGGAAAATATTCATATTTTCTTTTGAGCTTGGTCATGCCTGAAACCTTTAAACTAAATGTAATAATTACATCCTTATAAAAACCTTTGTCATTTCTTAAGTCAACATGTAAATATGCTCTAAAATTTCGAATTCTAGAACCAAGGGAAACAAAGCTACTTGCTAAATCGCATGTCTCTAAAATAAGAGACATTCTCTTTTTAATATTTTCTCCAATGTAGTGCCTAATTGCAACAAGTAAAATCGATGTTCCCTTCAATTTTAAACTCAATTACCAGGTTTTATCAAAGCTCTGCTAGGGTTCCCCCAGATGGGGTGACAGTTGGAAGCCATGTGTCCAGGGAAGTAAATGACCTGTGCCGCCACCCCTCCCCTTAGCCTCTTTAGGATGCTTAACATTTATTTGATGGGGCTGGTAGTGGGTCTGCGCAGTGAAGGTGCCTTAATGAATTGTTTAGAGAGAGAGCTGAAGTATCACATGATTGCTATGAGGTAGATTTGGGATGTCAAATTGGCCTTAATGACATTTTTCATCACCAATTTGGGATTTATTTCAGAGGTTAGGCATGGCTCCATCCATTATGCTAAGGTGTTGTCACTGGCTTTCTCCTCCCCCTCTTTTTTTTTTCTGGTTTTCTTGTTGGATTTATCCTTCCCCTTAGGTGTTGTCACCGGTTCTCTAGTTTTCTCACCCTCTCCTATAATTTCTATGCCGCGCGAGAGGGGCATGATCTGAAAATATCTTTTACACGACTATGGTTGAGTTATTAAACATGTTTTGATTAACCAATTAGGAAGCTTTAAGAAAGAAGAAGAAGTTATAGAAGAAATATGACAACCGTATGAACATGTACATAACTGAAATGAAGCATAAAACAACAACAAACCATAACACCAATGTGATAATGGAGTTCGACAATCTCGCCTACATCTCCAGGCCTTTGTCTCAGTGGGCGAGGCTTTCTTATTTCTGTTCAAAGCTCAATAAGTACATCACAACAGTGCCAAAAGGTTACAAAACTGATATGGTCTTGTTCTACCATATCTCAATAACCCAACGGAAGAAACGACACTCAAATCGGATGACCGGAGCTCCCAGAAATGGCCCACAAAGGTGCGCTCCTCAACAGCTTCCCTGCATAAAAATGGCTTTGGCTTGGAAAATATTCAGCATAAACCTACTCTGAATCTCCTCCTATGGCCTCAAGAAGGCCTGGTTTATATAGATTTGAAGTTGCTAACCATCTCCCAACTTCTCCCCAAGATCTGGCCTAAAAAAAGGCCCAATATCCCCCCAAAATGGGCACAAATCTCCACTAACAGGCATAAAATCATTAAAATTACTATAATAAAGTGATAAAACCCATTTTTTTCAATAATATTCGGCTAAGCCCATTTTCCTAGGTGCGCGCCCCCTAAATATGGTCATATGGCATTGATGTGGCCAAGTGCCAACCCCTAAGGGCTGTGTGTTGGCCCTTAGCCGCAGGTATAGGTCACATGGCAACAAAGGATATGACCGCGCCCCAATATTTATGCCCAAAATCTTGGTCACCGCCCTGTTCGCGTGCACCATAGCCCCGATGGTTAAGCCTGTAATCGTGCCCCCCACGCCCTTTGTTGAAACTGTAGTGGAGTACAGCCGAGCATGTGGTCGTATGTATAATAAACTCGTGAATTGGGGCTTAGCCCCAGCCCGCTTTCGCCTTCATTTAAACCTTTTTGTTAAATTAAATATATTTATTACCACATGGTTTACAAGAACCAATGGTGGGCGGGTTGGTAGACCTGATCCAGATTCAGATCTAGGAGCTTGATGGGGCTCAGAAAGGCCTAAAAATCAATGTTCTCATAATGGCTTCAAAACGGACGTGTGCATAGGCCTTGTTGATAAACCCAACGCAACTTGAATGGGCTCAAACAAACGTCATATGCTCCTGCTACCGTGTTCTATTCATTTTCCCAAACATGCAAAAAGTCAATGCTGACATCAGCATGACGTAGCATCAAGACACGTGGCAACACAACAATAGGCTGATTAGGTAGATGACAGTGATCCAATCAGATGTTGACAAGTGGCACATTCTCGAGCAAATTAAACGGTGCCACGTGGCACCCTATCATTTGATGGTTGGTAAAAAATTTTGGAGCTCATGGGATTCGACCCCATGACCTTTTCTAGGAGAAATGCCTTGAGGAAGGTCGAATAGCCAACGTGCCTTGGGTGGGGCTTGTTATTACAATTCCATTTGAAAATATTTAAAGTGTTGTTTATGTCAAATCGGAGGCGGAAGGGGGCTGGGGCCTAGCTCTGGCTCACAGACTTACCATTTTATACATATAACCACAGATTAAAGGGTGCAGGCGCCATATTTCAACCACTGGGGGGCTTTATGCTTTAGACTTGGGGCTACTCCATATATTCAGGGGCGATGACCAGATTGTTGGGTGTGTGGATAGGGCACGATTGTATTATTATATGCCATGTGACCTAGATTTCTGGGCTAAGGGCCAACGCGTAGCCCTTAGGGGCTGGCGCTTGGCCTTTTCTATGCCATATGACACTGTATTAGCGCGCACCCAGGCCCTTTGGGCTATTTTTTATTTTTGTTGCATAATGTGGGTTTTAACATTATAATAGTGGATTTTATTGGATGTTTGGCCTGTAATTTGAGATTTTTTGCCCTTTTTGGGGGATATTGGGCCCTTTTTGAGGCCAGATCTTGGGAGGAAGTTGGGAGATGGTTGCCAACTTCAAATCTATATAAAATAGGCCTTCTTGAGGCCATGCGAGGAGATTTAGAGTAGGTTTATGCTGAAGATTTGCCAAGCCAAAGCCATTTTTATGCAGGGAAGCTGTTGAGGAGCGCACCTTTGCGGGCCATTTCTGAGAGCTCTGGTCATCCGATTTGAGTGTCGTTTCTTTTGTTGGGTTCTAGAGATATGGGAGAACAAGAACAAATCAGTTTTGTAAGATTTTGGCACTACTGTGATGTACTTATTAATCTTTGAACATAAATGAGAAAGCCTCACCCACTGAGACAAAGGCCCGGAGACGTAGGCGAGATTGTCGAACTCCGTTATCACATTGGTGTTATGGTTTGCTGTTGTTTTATGCTTCATTTCAGTTTTGTACATATTTATATGGCTGTGATAAATTCTCATATCTTCTTCCTCTTTCATTAAGCTTCCTAATTGGTTAATGAATACATGCATAATAACTCAACCATAGTCGTTTAAAAGATCTTTTCGGATCAAGTGGTATCATAGCTAGTTGGCATTTGGATTTGAGTTTTGTATGTTAACCAAGGAAAAGATACTTCATGGTGAAGGTGATCTTGTTGAAGAGAATCCATTAATTGGATTGAGAAATAGAACTTATCAAAGCGAGAAGATGGCATCAGAAGAGGGACTTTCTCAGAATGAGAAAGAGTTTCAAAAAACTTTCTTTGCTATGTCAGAGATGATGAAGGTTTTGTACGAGGATTACTTGGAATGGAAAAGACCAAATATGGGTGAATCTTCAAAGGGCAAAAGTGAAGAGGGAGAGGATCCTCCTCAAATTCCTCCTTCACCTCCATCATCCTCCCTTCTTCTCCTTCTTCTTCAAGTTCAAGTTCTAAATCCAATGCAAAGAAACATGTTCATAAACATAAGAATGAAATGTAATTATTAAAACTTGATGTTAAATTCAAATTACCCATATATGATGGTGAAGTTAATGCAGCGAGACTTGACAAATGGGTCAGACAGATGGAGGTCTATTGCAGTGTGCAACAGATCAAGGATGAGACCACACAAATCAAGTTGGCATCTTTGAGACTTGCAGGCACATCACTCATCTGGTGGCAAAGCAAGTTGCAAAACGGAAGGCAACAAGTGGGTAATGTATTTCCATCATGGAAAAGTTTTATTTCTTCACTTAGAAAGAAATTCTATCCTTTGGGTTATAAAGATAAAGCATTAATTGTATGGCAAGCTTTAAAACTAAGAAAAGGACAAACAGTGCAAGAATACACAGATGGATTTTGAAAAATGGCATTGATGTTAGATATCCCTTTACATACCCAATAAACTCTTATGAAGTATATAGGAGGTTTACCTGCACGTATTAGAAACAATGTATTCATGTTTGGACCAACTAATCTTGATGAGGTTTCTGTTCAAGCGACATACATTGAAGCAAGGAAAATAGGTGTTGGAGTATCAGGGGAATCATCTTCAAGGAAAGAAGACAAGAAGAAGTGGCATGGCAAGAAATCAAATGCAGTGACGAGAAAGGAAGAGAGGCCCTCTTGCAAGCATTGCAAGAAAGAGGGGCATGATGAGGACCGTTGTTGGCAATTGCATCCCGAGAAGAGACCAAAGTGGTTCAAGGAAAAGAAAGGGAGGCAAATAGTTGCAGCGACAACATGACCGACAGACTTGGGATCAGATTCAGGTGATGAATCAAAGGTCTCATTGGTTTGTATGACAAGTAAAATTGGTGAAAAAATTGATTGTAGAAGTAACTTGTTTCATATAAGGGTGATCATGTGACACACTAAAGTTGATACATTAATCAATAGTGGATCTCAATCTAACCTAATTTCCGAAGAATTGGTTAAGCAATTGGGGTTAAAAACACATATGCATCATAAGCCCTACACACTTAAATGGATAAACAATCATCATCAAATGCACATAACCAAGCAATGCACATTAAAATTTGCTATTTCATATAAGTATGTGGACGAGGTAACATGTGATGTAGTGCCACTAAGTGAATGTGGAATGGTCTTAGGTAGTCCATACTTATATGATCGTAAAGCAAACTTCTACATGACAAAGAAGCAATATCAATTAACCAAAGCAGGTCAAGATTATGTGGTTCATGTTCATCATGAAAAGGCAAATAAAACTCTTCAAACTATGGAACGATTAAAGAAGGCAGCTCGAGCAATCAACAAACCTATAATTATTTCAAGTCAAGTAATCGATCTTAAGCAAGAACGTGAGATGATTGTTGAATGGAAAATCAATCACAGTTTGCTTTAAGATAAGCTCATGTCTTTCAAATATTACAAGTATATCAACTCATTTGCAATCATATTTTTGATACTATCATTAGTAATGTTGTCTACATGGATGACAATGGCTTCAATAATATGTGTTAGGGTTCGAATGGCTAACAATATGCTATCAGTTGTCATGATTGTGTTACAGTTGATCTTGATGAGACAAGTGCACAGGACAGAGTTTAGAGACAGAGGACAAGTCGGGTGGCCTATCCCGAGCTTGTTCACTGGTCAGTAACCTTTTGAGGACCAAAAGGTATTTTAGTGGGGAGGTGTGATCCAGGTGGATATCGGTGGCCACCCACCTTTTCCAACTGGCTCAAAACAGTTTTCTGGCAATTTTGGTAATTTACTATTTTTAGCAGTTTTTAACTTCCGGGGCCATTTTGAGGCCCTAAACGACATTTTTTGGAAAACGGGGAGCAATAAGTAATTTCCTTCGATATTTCCCCCAAAATGAATCATCTCGATGATACCTTTCCAATAGGCTATCATGCGCCTAAAACGAAGATCGTATGCATAAGTCACGACCCCGGGAAATTGATGTACTAACTTACCCAAACGGGGCCCACATGACTTTTGGCTCTTCATCTCCTAGGGTTAGGTTTTTGGATGTCTAGGGTTTTTGGCATTCCTTTTTATTATAAAAAGGCCTTCAGAGCCTCATTGTAATCATCTTCTTACGAATGCAAGTAGCCGTCACATCTCTTCTCAGAGATAAGCTGCCACCATTCTAGCGAGTCTTTCACTCTGTATTTTTACAGTCTCTGTACATTTCTTTCATTAATAGAAATCGTGTATTATTGTATATCTGTGTTTATGGATGCATCTTTGATACATTTCTGTTATATTCTTGGATATCCGTGATATCTCTGTGCATTTATTTATTATATCTCCACTCTCATTTTGTGCCGAAAATAATCCGGATCAGTGGTATCAGAAAAGGCTTCTCTTGATCGTTTTTCAGTGCATGTCACCGACGAGGTCCGAGTATAGCAATTTGGGTCTCGAGCTTGTCTCTCTTGAAGAAAATTGCTCTCGCATGCCCAAGAAACCCTCCATGGCGAAAGAAAAGAAAAACGACGGAGCAGGCGATCCTATCAATTTGTTGCTTGAGCAAGCTCTCACGTGACAGAGGGACGAAATGATGGAGAATTTTTCCCACATCCTTCAACGCATGCCGATAGCAACAAGCACATCTTCATCAAACAACCACTTTGGAAGCACCTCTCCTTTCAAGGTACAGGTTAATTTTGATATTCCCGTATTTGAAGATCAGATAGATGCGGATGCCCTAGACAAATGGTTAAATTTGTTAGAAGGTTATTTCTTTGTTCATAATTTTTCTGACAGGAAAAATATCACCTTCACACTCCTTAAAGCTCTCCCCCATGTCAAACATTGGTGGGAAACTTACTGAGAGAAAATTTCCACAGGGGAGTCTGGAATATATGGGGCCGAGCCCGCTTGGGATTTTTTTGTGGATGCGGTAAAGGAACAATATTACCCCATTGGAACCTATGAGGACCAGTACATGAGATGGACCATGTTGCGGCAAGAGAGGGGCCAAGCAGTTCCAGAGTTCACCAATACCTTCCATACTTTGCGCACTAAGCTGGGTATCGAAGACTCTGAACGACATTTGGTTATGAAATACCGTGGGGCTCTACACAGATACATCCAAACTGAAATGGATTTTCTGGACATCTCATCACTCGGTGTTGCTTATCGATATCCTGTTAAAATCGAGTAGAAATTTAAGCACCAGAACAAACGAGAGTTCGGGTCTGCAAATCCGCAACAACCAAAGTATGACAAAGACGACCTTAACAAATGTTAATGTTTATGCCATTTTATAGTTCTTTGCATTTC
>JASDQU010197241.1:0-16849 GCA_032191745.1 Picea mariana | reverse complement strand
ATCTTCCTTTTTTATGTGGATAGGTAAAGACTAACACCACAGCTAATGATCACTCTGTTGGGAACAAACACAGTACTGTCTCGAATGGACAATGAATATATATAGAAAACACACAGTTACCTTCCTCCTGCTACTAAATGGTTAACGCAGTGAAACTTTGGCTAGTCAACAGGCCGAACACTAGCCATCCAATACTGGTCGCCAGTGAGAGGACCACGAGGAGCATGTAGATGTGACCTCTAATTTATGACTCTGTCACGGCCAGTCGCTACAAATTTATTGATATATTATGCGAGATATATGACGCCTGGAAATCGAATGGCTATCATTTCTCGTTGTCATTCTTTTCCAAAAATGCTCCTGTTTCCTACGGAATGATGATGAAAATCTACAGCTATCGTTTGACACTTGATACGGAGTAACCTCAGCTAATTTGCAAGTAATAAGGGGAGTGAGATATGTGCGAACCTTACTCACGGATAGTTGTCATAAATGCTCGTGGTATTTTTTAATTCTTCAAAACGTTAAAATTGGAGCTGGCTAACTCTCGAGCAAACAGACTTACTTTTCAGGAAAAAAAAAAAAAGTTTGAATTTAGTTAGATTTTTAGGAGTATTTTCAGTTTAGAATGGATTAAAGGTTTATGGATTTCAGGTCCCTATTTCAAGGGTTTTGTCCCATTTTAAATCAACTTAGATGCTCAAAAAATCTATTATAGTTTTGAATTGACAAGAAATTTAAAACATCACAGCCTAAGTACCTGCCAAAAAAACAACTGAAGAGAAAAGATTACTCTTTAATTAGCCCACTCCATTAAAATTTCCTCATATTTTTGATAAGTGGTTTTCTAAACATTGACATCTAGTAGCTATTTTAAATTGTTTGGTGAAAATTTAACAATTCCTCCATATTTATTTATTTATTTTAATACTGGAAAATCAACAACTCGCAGAAGCACAAGTAAATCGAGGTCCAATCCATCTACATCCCTGCAGGCATATTTATGATCATGCCTTTTGGTACTATATTTATGGTAATGTCTCTTGGTACTTCGAAGTTTTGTAGCTGTGTATAGTTATATAATTTATGAATTAGTTAATAATTCAGTGAAAAGGTGTGTATAAGTTTTGTAACTGTGTATAGTTATATAATTTAGGATTTAGTTAATAATTGAGTAAAAAAACAATTAATGTTTTTTGGTACTTTAAAGTTTTGTAGCTGTGTATAGTTATATAATTTATGAATTAGCTAATAATTCAGTAAAAGTGTGTATATAAGTTTTGTAACCGTGTATAGTTATATAATTTAGGATTTAGTTAATAATTGAGTAAAAAAACAATTAGGTTTATTTTAATTGAGTGAATTTATATTTTTGAAAAGTAAATTTTTATTTTATTTTAAAAACTTAAAATGATATAGAAGTTTTAAAATAAATCAAAATTTTTGAAAATATTAATTTTCTATAAATTATAAATCAAACTGAAATTATAATTTTTAACAAATTTTTTAAAAAAATTAAAAATAAAAATATTAAATATATTTTTAATTTATGTATTCATTAAGTTTTCCATTTTAATATTTTTATGTCAAAACCTATTTAATAATCAATTTATCTAAAATTTAAACAAGAATTTCAAAAACTTATAATTAAATAAAAAGTTGAATTTATTCCAATTTTTATTCTAATATAATGGTACATATTGAAATATCGTTAAAACTTTACTCACAAATTGGCAACATTGCAAACAAGGTTGTGTGGCAGCCTAGTCTCTACCAACTAGGTTAGAAAGAAAATATTGGAAAATGGGGTCCAATTGTAAATGACGGAAATGTTGTGTGTAACTAACAACATTTATTTTTTGAAAGTATATAACTAACTACAAATTTGTTCACTGTGGAATTTTTTTTTGGAAATTTATATCCATTTGCCAAAAGGACTCGTGAAAGATAAAAATGTATGAACACATAAATTTAAAAGGAGATACGAAAACAATTTTATTTGAAATATGTATAAAAATAAAAGTTTGTTACATACTACTAGAAATTTTGAAATGTATATGACAAGAATTTTGTATGCAACATGTACATCACGGAACATGGGGCATAAGTAAATGACCATTGGCATATAAAAATTGAAATGCATTTGTCAACATGGGGCATAAGTAAATGATGGTTGGCATGTATAGCAACATTTATTTAGAAATATATATAAAAAAATAAAAGTCTGTTACATATAAAAATTTAATTTCATTTGTCATATAGACTCGTGAAAGATAAAAATGTATGAAGACGTGTATTTAAAAGGAGATAAGAAAACAATTTTATTTGAGGTATGTCAAAAAATAAAAGTTTGTTACATACTACTGGAAATTTTGAAATATACAAAAAAAATTAAAGTTTGTTACATATTAATGGGAATTTCAATGCGTTTGTCATGTAGACTGGGATTGGGGCTCCCAGGGACCATTAGAGAAATATGTACAAGAAACAGGACTGTAGAAAGAAGATAGAGTGCAATATCTGCAAAAAAAAAATTGAAAGGTATAAGTGTTTGCCTACACATCTCTATTTAAGAAAGTGGAATAACTGGGTTGATAAACAAAGCATGATGCGATCAGTAGAGTTACAGTGAGGGTACATCTGATCCCTTTGGCTATTTTTTTGTGGTCTTCATTTCATTGATGTCATCGACGGCTGTGGTTTCAATGATGTCGTCGACGACTGCTGGAATCCTGACAACTGGTTGTTGCCTTTCGTCAGCAGCCTGCTTCAGTTTTCTTTCAAGCCATTCTTGAATGTAGCTTCTCATTGGAGCGACGTTGATCTCATTCTGGATTTTTATGTTGAAAAGGTAATTTTCTAATTCCTAGAAGTCGATAGAAAGATTACACAGAGCCTGATGAATTTCCTCATTCTGTACTTAATATTTGACTAGCCAATAGTTGACGTGAGCTTGATCAAAGTGAAGGATGTTGTAAAACTTTTCTAGATACAAGGCCTCAAACATAGAAACCTGTTTATCGAACTCTTTCTGGGTTAAGGGAAAATAGTTTGTGATTAATTCGGGGTCTTGGAAGTCGTTGGTTTTTTCGACTAAGTCTATTCTTGACATCCTTGTGAATAATTTATCTTTCTTCGATATGGCTTGTTCACATGATTGATCAATGAGATGCAGGTTCTTCACTTTTTCTTTCCAACATGCATTCAATTGACCGATCCGGTTTTTGGATGGAAGATCTTGTTCTCTTCTTTTTGTTTCTATCATATTATTGACAATGGTTCTAAAAGGAAGGACCGTTTTTAAAAATAATTTTTCTTCATCTTTTAACTCCGCCTGCAAATGTTCGAGAAAACTATGTGTCCTGGTTTCAAGGGAAGTGATGGTTTGCGATGTTTTGCATGCCTCGGTAACCAGTTCCATTCTTTTCTTGATCTTATTCTCCACATATCCTCTACAGGATGGAAGCAGGGTGGAGGATGATTTTACGTTGACTGCAGCGATGGCAGGCATGACTATTGCTAAAGAATTGACAAACAATGGCATAGGAATGAAAGCCTCTTCCAATTCCTTGACCCGTTCCTTCAGTCTAGCAATCTCGGTCTCAGTGCCTCCAATGGAATCATGAAGTGCTTCTTCGCTCATGGTGTGAAGTTGACAGATTTGGGACGACCGCATGTTGGCAAGGGAAACCTCTGAACGAGATTTCCCTTTCTTATTTTTAACATATTTTTTCTCAATTATCAATTTTTTGGATTGGCTATCAAAAATAGCGCTCTGGAACACGAAGGATTCATCTTCGTCAAAATTTTCGGTAACGGATATGTCCATTGGACAGCTATGTTGGATGGAATTTTTGGGCTGATCAAGGAAGCAGAGCATGCTATCCAGATCAGTGTCAAGTTCCATGTTCTCACTCTGAATTTTCATCTCTTCCGCCTGTCCCACATTGTTTTTTCTCTTCTTCTCTACCGAAAGCTTGTGAGAACTATCAATTTTACAGTGAGGAGGGTCATTATCTCCTCCTTCGTTTGARGAGMTTTGAGTTTCTTTGTTGTTGTGGTGCGCCGTTGGAGCGATGCTCCGGGATGTCGTACTTTTTGGAGTGTTATTTGTCGATTGAACACTCTTGTCATCGAGGCCTTTCCCCTGTTGTGTGTACAATTTAGTGCATCTTTTCACTGTGTCCACGTCGCCGATATCAGAGGTAGGAGTGTTACCGCCACTGTCTCTGTTTTCAGGCAGGTGTTTTTTAAAAAAACAATCGTCGATGCCAAGTGTTTGTAAATTTTTTMGAAAAATATTATAGGGGTCGAACCCTCTTATGATTTCAACATATATCGGGTTGGAGATGCTAGAATACACTRCAAATTCCTCAATTTTCTTGACGTTTTTCAACACAGACTCCCCTACTTTCCAAGGAAGGGGAATAAACTGTTTTTTTCTTCTTCTTTTGCAACAGATGARACCAATAACTGTATTGTTGTGCTACCTCTGCAATAAACATTATGTCCGTAATGTGACATGGAAGGAGAGAAGGTATTTTTTTGGAGCCAAAAATTCTTATGACAGTGTAATTATCCAAATGTTCGAGTGTCCCCTTCCTATCCCAAAAACCGATTGCCTGTTCAGATATGGGGGAGCATCTTCTCCTAACAAAAAAACTTTGAAAACAAACACGAAGCCATTAAAAACTTCATAGAAATAGTGGGAAGCCTTGTGCTTCCACAAGGCCCGATAATAGAACGTTACTCGAAGAAATTTGCAGTTGACATTCTTAGAGAGAGACAATTGTTGAAACGGACATGAATGTGCTATCGCAAAAACTAAATAGGACGACATATAAAATTTATTTTCCCTTTTGAAGCTTGACAAATGGGAACAAATTTCATGGGAAATTAACTTGCCCCAATAAAAAATGCCTTGTTCGTTGACTGTGAAATACAAAATATAAAGAGCCATCCAAGAAATAGTTTTTGTGGACTCCTGTCCCATTATTCTTGTAAACAACCAGACAATTTCGCGAAATGGATTTCTAAATGAACTAACCTACAAGCTTGTAATATCTTTAGGAACTAGAAGCAGGTTTTCCAATAAATGGGGCAAGAGGTCCAACTCATTATTATTCTTTGCTACGAACTCTTTCGAATCTTCTCCTTTGAACGTCAATGTTGGCTTTGACAATCTTAGCATCTGGCGGAAGACTTGAGGTGACAAAGAAACATAAGAGCAGTCCCGTAGTGGAATAATTCTTTTTTCTAAAATAAATTTATCGGTGCACCAAGAGACCGGGTCCTTACAATAAAAAGCCTCAGGGACACAGCCTACACGATCAATCCCAGAGGTCCAAATTACTTGAATATGAGTAATAATAATATGCCCTGGACCACTAGAAGTTCTGGTCCTTGCACCTGAAGATGTTCATTGTATCTTCACAAAACTTTTGTTGAGTTGATGCCATAGGTTTATGAAATCGTTGGTTTTCTCTAGATGATGGTTGAAATGAACAATTAGAGCCGATAATGTAACTCTCTGCTAAATCTTGGTTCAATTCTTATGAATGGGAATTCTCCTCGAGCCTTTCGCTTATTAATGACAATTTGTATGGGTGGTGCATGATGAATTGTTAGCAGTAAATCTTACTTATTGCATATTTAGAAATGCGAAGGTGGTGGGTACAATGAACAACAATTAAGGATTGGAGGTTTCGTGAATGTGCCAAGGCCATGACGTGCGAACGACATTTCATGATTTTGAAATCAACACTCGAAAGGGATAATATAACCCCACACAAATATTGGTTTAATGAGCATTAATAGGAGATCTCCTCGATCCTTTTGCCCATCAATGACAATATATATGGTTCTTGCATGATGAGTTGTTAAAATTAAATGTCAGTAATTGCATATTTAGAAGCAAGATATGTATATATATATATATATATATATAACTAATTTTTTTCTTTTATTATAGACAAGTACAAAGGTGGCAGAGACATGGGAGAGAAATAAAAGAATGGCAAGGTCTGAAAATCAGTCGGACGGGATTCAAAAAAGGGTTACGGGGATACTGAGGAGAGGCGAGTGTTCCAGGGTCAAATTTTATGTATCAAGAATTTTGACTGCAAAATGTGTAAAATGGAAGAGATCATGATGTGGTAGTTCAGTGGCCGATTTGTATATTTGCAGAATTACAACAAAGTGGCTAAGTATGGAATAGGGAAACGGTCGGGCGGACTCGTTCTCAGAAGTAAGGATTGAAGTTTTCATTAAGGGACCAACCCGACGATGTGGAAATGACATTCCATGATGTTTGAAATTAGTTCTTTCTAATTGCATGCCTACAAATAATATCTTATATATAATTGGTAATTGATAATTGCAAAGGGGCGCGGGCACATGAAACAACAACTAGGAACTGAATATTTCTTCAACCCACCAAACCGACGATATGTTAAAGAAATTTGAAGAAATGGCGAAGAATGGAAAGCGGACAAACGTGCTTCAAAATGGGGTGACAATAGTTCCATAGAAGGCATGAGGAATCGAAGGTTAAATTGTATTTCTCGGAAGTTTTCACTGCAGAATGTATACCACGGAAGAGGGCATGATAGGTGGAGTGTAATACGGAAGAGGGTATGATTTGAGTCCAGTTGTAAATTTATATATCGCGGAAGTGAAAGTATTGTTCGTATACCATGGAACAATAGAAGCCCAATCTAGAGCCCACCTACTAGGAGTTCGCAGTCACAGAAGTGTCTTCGTCTGTCAATTTGTCTATTGCAAAACTCTGAGGCATTTTATTAGCCAACCAACCTGCAAGTCTGACTGTCAATTTGTATAGTGCAGAACTGTGGGTGTTGTTTGTAGGGCACAAAACTATAGAGGAAATGATTTTCCCTTTAATATAGCATCTGTGGTGGAAATGTGGTATGGCTCATTTTAGTACTTTTCCAACCGTAAACAATGTAAATCTTGAGCCCTCCAGCCCTGGAGCCTGTATGTAAATTTGTATATCGCAGAGGTTTGAATGTTGTTCGGAGGTCACGAAAAATTACAAGTGCAATGTTGATTCGATCAGCGCGCAAGTCGCCTATCAATTTATATATGGTGGGACTGTGGGTGCTACTTGTAGGACATGGAACAATAGAGGGCCAGTTTAAAGAAAGGGGAAGCACTCGTTGGAAATGCATGAGTCCACGAAGCTGCGCAACAAGGAATTTTCAGAAAAAAATGATTAAGTAACCAAGAAGAGAAACTACAGGGAATAAAAGAGTGGGAAAATAGAAAGGCAGAGGGCAGTTTTCATAAGCACGAATTGGTTTCAAAGAAGCCCCATTGTTGCAAAACCATCATTTTCTACTAATTGTCAGCAAATGCATTGTTGAAGATTAGATTTTATTGCAACCTATGCATGTAAGTATGTTCTTGATACGTTCTTCCATGACTGTAACATATTAACTAAACTACTAAACTTCATTTTCTACTAATTTCCAGCAAATTCTTTGTTGAAGATTAGATTTTATTGGAGCATGTGGGTGTAACTGTGTTCTTGATACATTCTTCTATGACTATAACATATTAACTTAAGTATTAAACTTCTTGCATTATGGGTTGTTAGCATTAAAACTTAATAATTGCATGTCTAGAAACAAGAATGACGATTTTGCTGGAAGATTGTACATTGGTATTGCCATGTTCTATCTACATTACGAATAGAACTGAACGTTGGTTTCAAACTATGTGTCATACATTTTTTGTTTGCATAAAAGGATGGTGGATTGACAGAGTACATTTTCATATAATTGTTACATTTTCCATCTTAGAAAAAATAAACTAAGTAAGCACAATATCCAAGAACTATGACAACATCGAACCATGTCAATGTGAATAGGTGTTAAATCCATAAAAGAAGCAACAACGAAGACTCCAAGGAAATTTTTTTTAATAGAAAATCTATTTAAAAAAATAAGAAAAACCCGAGTATTGTACATCTATCCTTAGAAATTGTACCGAGTTCTTTGGGCCAAAACATTGAACGTATCTGCCACAAACACAGGCACGGGATTTGCAATATGCAACATCCTTGCAGTTTTCTCCTCGATGAATCATCCTGTGGTGAAATTAATAGTTTTCAAAAGATTCCTGTGAGTAAGAAGACAAAAAACGTTGCAAGGAAAATGGAATAGCCCTTAACTGAAACCGCCTTTGCATAGTGGAAAAAAATCGGGGACACAGGTTGCACGTGCAATTTTAGAGGCCCAAATTAGTCCATTCTGGGTGGAAGGAGATGACTAGTAGAAAAATGCCTTGCAGCGATGAGAGTTAAGGACTTGATTCCCGAATATGTTAATTGTATATCCAGAGAAAAAGACAGTAGTCCTGCAAGTGAATAATTTGTTGTCTTGAAATATATTTCTGGGAGAATCAACATATCATTTCTTTACAGTGAAACGCTTCCACCTAGAACAGAGTAATTTCGAACTCTGGAATTCCTACTTTCGCGTTGCAAAGATATTATTGCATTCAATGTCGATTTCTTTTCTGAAACTCCTTTTGGTGTTTTCAGGACCGCCATCATTGAGTTGGGAAGTTATGCCCATTATGGTTGATTTCAATTTGGGTGCAGGAGTGGGAAGAGTCTATGCATTGCCATCATCCATTTCTGTATCATCGTCCATTAGATCATATTCTTCCAGCTCAGAATCCATGACATCAACCTCTGTAACAACCATGAATGCAACTCGGCAGGTTCTCTGAGAAGGTAGGGTTGCCTTGGAATTCTTTGTCTTGAAATATATCTCTCAGTGTACCAAGGGACCATCTCCTTTTTTTCTCCTAGGTGGAGGAAGATGAGCAGTAAGAATATGCCTTGGAATAGTTGAACCTCTAGCCATTATGACCGAATTTGTTTATTGTATCTAGACAGAACTATGTCCACAAGATAATGACAATTTCTGTTTGCTCAAGACGATGTTTGAAATAAAAATTGGGGAGGGATAATATAACCCTCTGTAAATTATGGTTTAATGCGTATCAATGGAATATCTCCTCGAGCCTTTTGCTGATCAATGACAATCTCCAGGGTTTTTGTGAAATGAGTTGTCACCATTACAGTTCAGTAATTTCATAATTAGAAAAAAGTGTGAAGGTTGTGGTGACGACGAAGAGAGATTAAGAATTAGAAATTTCTTAAAGGTGCCAACCCACCAGCGCACAAAAACATATTGCATCATGTTTGAAATGAATACTTGGAAATTATAACATAATCTTGTGTAAATCTTAGTTTAATTCATAATAATGACAAATCTTCTCCGGATTTCTGGACATTAATGGCAATCTTAGAGGTCCCTCTAGGATGAATTACTACCATTCAAGATTAATTACTGCATATCTGGAAACAAGTACGAAGGAAGCGGCGATGGCGAATTGCAATGAAGCATTGTACATTTCGTGCACCTGCCAACCCATGAAACTGATTCCAAGAAATACCTAAGTATGGAAAGTAGTCGAGCGGGTTACAAAATAAAAAGGGCAGAAGATATACCTAGGAGACGTGAAGGGACGATGGTCATATTGCATCTCAGTAACAGATATCGACCGTCAATTTGTATGTCATGGAATTTTAGCTGTTGTTTTTGCGTAGGGGAACAACGGAAGCATAATGGTGAGAGGGCAATTTGTATATTGCTAAACTTTGGGTTCTGTATATAAGAGCATGAGACATTGGGAAAAAGTACCAAGTAAACAAGAAGCGAAAGCATACGAGATGAAGGGGGGTTGGTTTTCTAATTTGTAAATTGTGGAATTCCGGGTGCCAGATTCTCGTAGAGGAACAATGGAAATGCAAAGGTAAAGCTGCCTATGCGGGAACCCACGATTCAAAAATGGAAAGAAGAGAAAAGAGAAACCAAAATTTTTCCGAAAAACGAGTAATACACACTAAATATGTACTATAAAGTATGAACGTGAGATATTATAGAGCATGTACGGATCCCACATTCCATACTTAGCCACTTTTTGGAACGCAGGTTCTCGAACTGGAGGGATCTAAATTGGGCATCCATTGTTCCGTGGTCTACAAATAGCATCCAAAATTCTGTGATATACAAATTGGCCAGTGGACCTACGAGATAGCTTGGTCAACATTGCACTCCTTTTGTTTCATGTCATAGAAACAGTAGTCAAAGTTTCACGATATACAAATTAACAGATAGACTCTAGGGCTGGCGGCCTCAAGAGTGCCATTGTTTACAGATTCTAATCCCTATTAAGTATTTAACATTATCTAAAAACATTATTTTGAATACTAAATTATTAATATTAAATATTGATATTGTACAATTTAATTAGACAATGAGGTTTGTACAATATGAAATAGGGAAGTTGTCGATCGGTTGAGCTGGTGATATAAAAGTAAGTGAAATTTGAATACATGAATCTGCCAACTTCCTTACCAATAAATTTTCTGAAAAAAATGAGTAATACATAAATCTACTTTTACAAAGTACGGACATGAGATTTTATAGAGCATGTACTGTTCCCGCAATCCATACTTAAGACAATCTTTGGATCATGAGTTCTTGGGCTAGCGGGCTCAAAACTAGGCCTTTATTGTTCCGTGACCTACAAATAGCACCCAAGAGTTTTGCGATATACAAATTGACAGGCAGACTTTCCGCGTGGCTCACTCAACATTGCATTTTTATTGTTCTGTTTGGTTCAAACAACACTCGGAGTTCCACCATATACAAATTCACAAATGGACTCCAGGTCTAGCGGGCTCAACCTTGCGATTGTTTACGGATGTTGATCCCTATCAACTATCTAACACTAACTAAAAATCTTATTTTCAATTCTAAAGTATAAATATTAAATATTCATATTGTACAATTTAATTACATAAAATTATAAAAGGATGTGAAATATCTTGTTTCAAAGAAAAACCTACATATTCAGAAACTTGCATTCCAAAAATTTTGTACCCGTCAAGTTCCGCACATGTATCCGACAAGTTTCGCACCTAGAAAATTTCGCAAGAAATGAGTTATACATACCAAATATGCACTTTTATAAAGTATGGGCATGAGATTTTATAGAGCATGTACACAACCCTCATTCCATACTTAGCTACTTTTTGAATCATGGGTTCTCGGGCTGGCAGGCTCAAAATTGGGCCTCTGTTGTTATGTGCCCTACAAATAGCACCTAGAGTTCCGTGATATACAAATTGACAAGCAGACTTGCAAACTATTTGAATTTTAAGGGCCTCATGTCGACGTATTAGCACAATTGGACTTGGGCCAGTTTATATTCGTTTCTTACAATATCAAATGGAGAAGCGATCGGTCGGTCTAGTGATATAAAAGTAATTGAAATCTGAAGTCATGAATCCCCCAACTTCTGCAGTTAGAAGTTTTCCAAAAAATGAGTAATACATACTAAGTATGTACTCTTATAAGGTATTAACATGAGGTTTTTATAGATCTTGCACATATCTCACATTCCATACTTGGCCACGTTTTCGATCGCGGGTTCTCGGTCTAGCGGGTTCAAAACTTGGCCTTTATTGGTCTGTATCCTACAAATAGCACACAGAGTCTAGCAATATACAAATTGACTGGAGAACTTGCGGAAAGGATCACTTAACATTGCAGTTCTATTGTTCTGTGTCTTCTAAACAACATTCAGAGGAAATGAGCAATACATACTAAATATGTACTTCTAAAAACTATGGACATGATATTTTATAAAGCATGTACAGATCCCTCATTCCATACTTTGCCACTATTTGGATCGTAGGTTCTTGGCCTGGCGGGTTCAAAATTGGGCCTCTGTTATTCCATGGCCTACAAATAACACCCACATTTCCACGATATACAAATTAAAAAGAAGACTTGTGAGCTATTTGAATTTTAAGTCCCTCGTGTTGATGTCATAGTACATTTGGACTTGGGCCATTTTATATTTGCTTATTACAATATCAAATGGGGAAGCGGTCAGTTGGGCTAGTGATACAAAATTAAGTGAAATCTGAAGTCGTGAATCTGCCAACTTATGCATGCAATTTGTTTTTCAAAAAACAAGAAATACATACTAAGTATGTTCTTATAAAGTATGGACATGAAATTTTTATAGATCGTGTACGGATCCCGCATTCCATACTTGGCCACTTTTTGGATCATGGGTTCTTAGGCTGGGGGCCTAAAAATTGGGTCTCTATTGTTTCATGCCCTACAAATATCACCCACAATTCCGTGATGTACAAATTTACAAGCGGACCTGCAGACTGGCTGGCTCAAAATTGCACTTCTATTGTTCCCTGTCCTCCAAACAACACTTGAAGTTCCGCGAAATAAAAATTTATAGATGGATTCCATGGTTGGTGGGTTCAAGATTGCCATTATTCACGAATGGTAATCCCTATCAACTATCTAACATGATAAAAAAATTATTTTTAAGATTAAATTATTAATATTAAATATCGATATTATAGAATTTAATTAGACAAGAAAGTTTGCAAACTTTGGTTGGGCTAGTGATATAAAAGTAAGTGGAAATTTGAACATGTGTATCTTCCAACTTCTACACCTAGAAATTTTCCGACAAACAAGCAATAGATAGTAAACATGTACTTTATATGGACATGAGATTTTATAGAGCATGCACAGATCCTTCATCCCATACTTAGGCACTTTTTGGATCATGAGTTCTCGATTTGGTGGGCTCAAAATTGAGCCTCTATTGTTCTGTGTCCTACAAATAGCACCAAGACTTCCACAATATACAAATTGATAGGTAGACTTGTGGGCTCTCTAGCTCAACATTGCACTTCTATTGTCCCGTTTCCTCCAAACAACACTCGGAGTTCCACGACATATAAATTGACAGAAGGACTCAAGGACAAGCGGGCTGAACATTGTGATTGTTTACGGATGGTCATCCTATCTAACATTATCTAAAAACATTATTTTCAAATACTAAATTATTAATATTAAATATTGATATTGTACAATTGAATTACATAAAATTATCAAACGATGTTAAATCGCTTATTTTAAAAAAAAGGAAGGAAACAAAATATATATATTTTTTAAATTCTATCACCACAAGCATAACAATGACCAATTTGAATTTTAAGGGCCTCGTGTTGATATGATAGCACAATTGTACTTTGCACAGTATATATTCGTTGATTTCAAATTATTCCAAGAGGTTAATTTTACCAAGTTCATGGATTAAGCAAAAATGCCAAAACAACGACCAATTTGAATTTTAAGGGCCTCTTGTTGATATGATGGAACAATTGCACTTCACAATATTCATTGATTTCAAATTATTCCAGGAGATTAATTTTACTAAGTTCGTTGATCAAGGAAAACTGCCAAAACAAGCCACATACTACATTTGCATAACAATGCCACAAAAATTATCAGGCGGATTTGCGAGCTAGATGGCTAAAAAATTGAATTCCATTGTTTTGTTTCCTCCAAAAAACAGTCAGAGTTCTACGATATACAAATTGATAGACGAAGCAAACAACCAAGAACCAACTGAACTTCAAACAAGCCACAAGCAAGTTCCCAGAAGGTTCCATAGAGCAAGATGCATCCACCTTTGCACCGAACAATTTCATATACAAAGAAAAGACGTTGTCGGATTCATTTTCTTTTTCATATGGTATATGTTCAGTAGAAAATAACTGGGGCCATGGGATATATGGGGTTTTCTACCATGCTTCCCATTTTTTGGACCGAACAATGTTATGTGCATGCAATCCCAACTAGCCGAGTTTGACGAACATTCATCTGGATGTTGAAGAAATATTTCAAAGACACATGAGGTATTTTCGTTTTGTGACAAAGTTTCATATATATATATTTTCCCTTCTTCAGCCGATATGAAAAATTGCATTGTCCTCATTCGAGGTGAATTTGTTGTGTATCTGAAGGTCCCACAACATCTAAACACTACTTTCCTTTTTCTGTAGATATGTTTCATATGAAAACTTTTCCAACTTAGGAAGCACATTTTCTAATAGAGGTTGACTAACTGTACAATGCACAGTTGTGTTGTCCATGGTTCAGACAACAACATTGATGCAATGTCCATATATATATGGACATTTTTCACCACATCGCAGACAATCAATCGTATCATCACTTATCAAAGTGGAGGTAGACGCATGAGAGTTGCATTTTGCACATACAGGTTCAAAGGGGGTCGAGTACACATTGGATGCAACTAAAACATCTTCAACCTGGAAATGTGAGCATAGGAATTAATGCATTGAACAATATAATACACAACTACACCCCCTCCTCCCCTTAAAAAATTAAAAACAAAATAAAATAGACCACATAAATTTGTTCAAGGCAATTTCTATAAGCAAAGTGAGGATGATTTTGTGCATGTATACGAACAACAGTTGTAGAGCTAGCTATTTTCTTCAGATCCTCTACTATATCTGCTCGCAACTCTATTACAAACATTGCTTGGGTTGTCCGAAAGATCCTTTCTCGAACATCCCTTTTCTTTGTTATATTTTTGAAGAGCATAAGTGGAATCTACCCTTTATGCAATTTTTTCTCCATTGACGAAAACAAATTTGAATACGTATCAAACAATTGCAGCTGCAACATGGAACAATGCAATATTTGAGTAACCTACCCGAGATACATGCACATGAGAAAATAAAGGACAAAATAGAATATGAAAATTGGTACCATTTCCTTGTCATTGTCCGACTCTCCATCCTTTATATGGATAATGTGTTGCGATCCAATTTTTCCCACCAGTGTTACAGTTGCGCCAATCATTTTGATTGGGTAAATGTCAATGCTCTATGAAAGTTGGTTGATATTCGAGTCTGGGATGAAACAATGTTATGAACAAACAGCGGAAATGTTTTCCACAATATTTGTTTTGTTGAGAGAAATAATTCGATCACAATCACCACGGTCATATATTGGTTTTGGAAATATATTAAAATTTGTAATGGATATCCCATTACTCAATGATCAGGGGATCAAATTTTGCTCAATTTTCAAAGTGCTTGAAATGCGACGAAAACAGTGCCATTGCATCCGTCTCATCTTCCTAATTCCGGCGGTATATTTACTTTGTCAAATGGACGCCGTATGAAGAAGATATCGCGATCTATTCGTCAAGGCAAACAGGGAAAAAATTTAAATGCTAATTGTACCAGTCCGTATAGCCCATACAGTCTGACGTGGCAGAACCGTACAGACCGTACGTCCGTACAGTGGTGACGTGGCAGGTTTTTGTTGGTTGATGATTAGCGAATCCGGGAGTGACACGTGTTCTATAGCTAGCGAATAGTGTGAGGACACGTGGCCCAATTCATGGGCGACACGTGTCACTCGTTTATTGGCTAGTTGGTTTTATATAAAATATATATTGGAGGCCGTGGGTTTCGACCCTCGGACCTCCCCACACAGCTAGCGCCTCCGCACGACCGCCCGGACAATAGGCCACCGATTATTGCTTGTTATGAATGTGGGTTTAAATGTATTTATGTTTAAACTTTTGTATATTGGGTGGGGCGTCGGGCCGGGGCTAAGCCCCGACCCATGGTTGTTTGAAATTTCATGTGACCACCGTATATTATATGGCACGCGGTTATAATGAATGGCGCGGGGGTTTGAACCATAACCACTCCATTGTATATGTGTGGGTTTAAACATATGGCCCGTGGTTTTGTTTCACAACCATATGACCGGTGTATAATGTGCGCGGGAGGTTAGTTACACAGTTGTGTAACTAGTTAACCACCTTTTTAATCAATGCGCAAGGTCACATGGCCATACGCCCAGGTGCCGAGGCAATTAGGGGCTGGCGTGCCCTTAACCATCTTACGGTTTGCACTGTTGGCGCGGTTGCGCCCGGTGCTGGGTTTTTGTGCTTAAATGAGCGTGTGAGCCAGGTTCATTGAAGAGGGGTGTGAATTGTAGAACCAAAGACAACAAGCTTGAAGAGGGAGACTTCCAGGAGGCCTAACTTCTTCATTTTTCGACCGATTGAGGTGCCGAAAGAGCCCAGACAGGGGTTTTGGGACACTGGGAAGCCATTGGAGCAGTCAGTTTTTCAGTTTGAGCATTGTAAGACATGTTTTTGAGAACTTTTTGAGCAATTAATAATAATGATCCATTGGAAGCTGGACCAAGAGATGTAGCCCATAAGAGGGGTGAACTCCTTTATCAATTATTGTGCTTATGTGTTTATGTTCATTGATTATGTTGCTGTCTATGTGTAATTTGCATAAGTAATCCTTTAATTTATGTGTTTCAAACTGATCCTTTTGCTTTAAACACATAACATTCACTTGCAATAAATTTTCAAGTTTTTCAAGTCTTCTTCATTTTTTAGATCAAGTTGGTATCAGAGCACTGGTTTTGAAGACTTGATTGTTTGCAAGTTTTGTTTTTGATGCTCACAAGGTTGAAACTCACAAGAGGAGAAGGTCAACTTGTGGAGCCAAGTTCTTATCCAACAAGGAGGAAGCAGATTCATTCACCGCAAGTGGCAGAGAGACATTCACCAAGTATGGCTCGTGCAGAAAGTCATGAACGTGTTCCGGTTGAAGAAGAAGATCTCAGACAGTTTGTCATGGAGTTGAGAGATATGATGAAGATCTTGATGGAACGAAACATAATGTCGTAGGGTGAAGGCTCCAACCCTTCAATGCATAAGGGAGGTGGTGGTGACAAAAATCGAGGCGGAAATGGAGGGAATGGTGCTTCTCCACCACCCTCTCCTCCTCCATCATCTTCTTCTTCTTCTTCTTCTACCAGTTTGAAACATCTTTCGAATGGGCATGGTAAAACTCCTT
>JASDQU010197240.1:0-12826 GCA_032191745.1 Picea mariana | reverse complement strand
TATTGTCGGGAGCATTTTGTAGCAGCTCATATCTATTGCTTGTACGACCATCTAAGGTTTATGCCAGATCGACCATCTATTGTATTGATCTTACATTGCTCATAATAAAAAGGTCAGATCTTTGCTTGTGCTTCTACATCTTGAATATATTATGATCTCCATGTTTTGATGAATCTTGTATACACTTAATAACTCAATAAATTAGTAGTAGTTAGTGATTCCAAGAAAGAATTTGGCTTGGGATCATTACACAATAATTCTCTACAAGTGTCATCAATAAAAATGTGACTATAGAACATTAAATTCTATGTATCATGGGGTGTATTCCGTTGGAGGAAATGATGCACACCCATAGAAGGAGAGAATTTAATGTTGTGCAACTCTGTACACAATAATCACCCACTTTTACACCTTCATCTTTATGATGGTAAGACGAAATGGAGTATGTAGTTATTAATATCTCTAAAAATTGGCATTTATCATTATGATTAGTGATGTAGTTGTATGAGATAAAATTTATTATTAGTGACCTAAAATTTCTTATCAGTGACCTTCATTGTTATAAAATCCCATCTAAGTACAATGTCTCAATCATATTCATATGTCGAGGGGGTTAAACATATAAGTTTTTATAGGTTCAAAATATTAAAAATGGAAGAACAAGATCTACATGTGCTATGAGTTTAAATATTTAAAGTGAGTGTTAATGATGCAACCTCGTTACTTTTTTATTCAAAAGATTTGGATGTTAAGTGATGGACTCAAGCCCATTACTTTCTCATCGTTCAACTTGGTTGAAGATGGGAATATATACTCTTTAAGAGTGTAATGTCCTTTGATCAGCAATTTGAATTGTCCAACCTCCCTTATTAAAAATAAGGGAAGGAAATCCAAATGAAAATAAAGAGCATGGAAGGGGGTAGCTAGAGATCTAATGAAACATGGGATGCACAATATGAGGTTGAAAGGTGGAGGAAATATGGAGAGGGGAAAGGATGTAATGGCCTCATTCTAACACTTTCTTTCATGAGCTACCTTGTAAATATGTTTTTACGAATATAAATACAAAATAACGATAGGTGTTAGGTAGTGGCTAATATATTGAGGGAATTTGTTGGATGAGGATGGCATGATGGTCGGGCTAAAAGAGAGCACCAATAGTGATGTGGAGGAACTTGTAGATAACGAAGAGATCCAAATTAAAAGGAAGTGTTGTAAAATGATCCCATAAGCTA
Source organism: Picea mariana (assembly GCA_032191745.1). NCBI lineage: Eukaryota > Viridiplantae > Streptophyta > Pinopsida > Pinales > Pinaceae > Picea > Picea mariana. The sequence continues at coordinate 11,591 of JASDQU010197240.1, read as the reverse complement.
ACATGGCCTTGTTGCAATTTGTATCATCTCTGGAAAAATATACTTTGACCAGATGGAAACATGTTGGAGGAGTCTCACTGCCTAGAGAAGCCATGACTATTAAGACATGGACAAATGCACTTTAATCTTGTTGGAATAATGGAGAAATTAGAATACTTAGTTAAGATCTGTGTAACTAAATTATTGTGTGTATTTCATATTTAGGTTTGGATTAGTTTCAGATCCACTAAGATAGGGGTTTGTTATAGGCTCTCCTAGCCTATTTATTTGTAAGCAATTTATCCAAGTAATACAACACAACAACTTATGTGAGCATAGACTCACTCACTGGTGATGTGCCATTGTGGCCTCACTGTGATTGTTTTTTTAACTTGGTATTAGAGCTCGAGGTGGAGCCTGCTCGTGTGGAGGAAATTCGCGTGACTGTGTAAATCCACGACTGTGGAGGATTTCAGAGGTAAGCCACGTCGTTGTGGAGGAAGCCTGAGGTGAGGGCGTACGCGCTGTGGTGAAGGAGCCACGACCAGTCCACGTTGGAGTGAGGAGGTCCGCGTAAAAGACACTGTTCGTGGAGGAGAGCGTTCGCGCTAAGGAGCTGGTGAAGAGCCGTGGTGAAGAGTTGCTCCATTTCTGCAAAAAAAAATTTGCGCGTGGATTGAAAAATTTGTTTTGTGAGCAAACCTGTGTGAGCGTAGAAGAGTGTTGCTGCTCACGATTGTAGTCAGAAGCGTGCTGCTACTCAGAAGGTTCGGCCTGTGAGCGTGGAGTCAGAGGTGTGTAGTCAGTCAGCTGTGTGGAGGAAATTCGCGCGCGCTGGAGATCATTGCTGGACACAGCATTCTCCACATTCCGTTTATCTGTAAGGAACTCGGGTGCAAAGGCCAGGTTGATGTGTTGCGGCCTAGTGGGATCTGGCTTGTGTCCATGGAGAATTTAAAGAATTAAGGCACCAAATCTTGGCCGCATAACTATCCTTCCATGCTAATTGGGACAGGCTTTTAACCCTCCCAAGATTAGCCTATCGGGATTGGCTAGGTGGAATTCCTCTTGCTGCGTGCGTGTGAGTTGTACGCTGATTGCAAGCTGTAAGATACACAGTCCCTCAGATTCGATCTGAGTGTGGAGCGTTGAGTGGAGTACTATCGCTGCAGTAGATTCCTAATTTTTTCTTTTCTGCCACTGTCCGTGAGCCGAGTCGACTTCTTTCTCACTGTTGCCGCTACTGCTATTGTCTGGCCAGAGGATGAGTCCGCACGACTGTGAGGCGCTGTGTCCGTTGCCAGAAATCTGTATACGATCTGGTATATTTTTTATCGATGTTCAAATAGCTATCTGGTATTTTTTTTATGTGGCTGGAGTTTGACTTCTGCGTGAAAGAGCAGATGATCCTTTAAATGCCGACAATGTTGGTCTCAGAATGCCTGGAGGGTTAAATCGCTCATTTGGTGTTTGTAATAAATAAATCTTGGAGAAATCGCTCAAATTATTTTGTAATTTTGGAGAAATCACTCATCAAGAGAAGAAGCAGAGTTGAGTAGGGACGAGGGCGGTCCGGTGATTTTTTTTGTTTTTTTCGTTTTCCTTTCATTTGCATTTTCACCATTACGTCCATGTACTGAAATCCTCGCTGTAAGTAGCCATCGACTGGAGTTGGTATCATACCTTGGTACTTTTGTAATTAAGTCGCCATTAGAGCTATTGGTTAAATCTTGTGCAATATTCCTCTGAGGTGAATCGGAAGGCTGGTGGGAAACTGCACCGCCGGAGTCGATATTGACAGCGCCATTGGTATATTCAGAGCACTTGTGCAACTTCTGGTGAAGGCTTGGATTGGCTTTCAAACAACATTGCCAACAAGGCATAATTTGGAATGCGTCTAATTTCTATATTGGGCACGAAGTTTATAAGCCATGAAGTAGATTCCTTCAGAATTACAATGATCGACAACCACTGGCATGGATTTAAAAAAAAAAAGAAACTCGATTCATTTTCTTGATAGCTTGATTGCTATTTATTTTACAACTTGCCAATATTGTGCGAAAATATGGGATTTTTATGTCTACCAGTTGTGCTATCTTGACTATATTAGCTCTGCTACACATCTGACTATTATTTTTTGATTGAGAACACTCAATTTGAAGGAATGGGTCATCAAAGGAGAATTAAACAGCTCTGGAGAGAGCTGAAACACATGTGGAAGAAGAATCAGCAAGAGGAAATATATTTTGCAGGTAAATATAAATTGTCTTCAACGGTAGCAGAGGAACATATCTGATGGAGACCAGGATCAGATTGCAGATCTGGAGCAGATTGATGAAGATGAAGAAATCAATGCAATAATGAAAAGGTTAATGCCAGTTTTACCATCATTTTCAGGTAACAATTTTGATCTTTGGAAAATGAAAATGGAAGGTTTACTTGGATCAGTAGATTTATGGGAAYTTRTTCAAAATGGTTATGAAGATCCTACTGAGAAGAGAAGAGATAAATTAACATTATATCTTGTTAGTTYARCATTGAATAATGACATCTTGTCTGCTCTGTTATATGAATTTGGTGAAATAGAGAATGCAAAAATGTTTTGGGATAATCTAGAGATGAAGTTTAGTGTGAGGGGGAGCAATATAGTTGTTGAAAATGGTGAGTGTATTGACAGTCTTATAACTTAAATAAAGACTGGAAATGATTGCATTGAAATCGCAATGATTGATGATGAAAGTGTGTATGTAGTTGATTGTGATAGTGAGAATGAAAACCTTGTGGAGGAAGATGTCTTTGAAGGAGAGACATATGAACTCATATTTGATGAAGACAATTCATCTAATGAAGAGTGGTCAAAATTGATGCATGAGAAACATCTTATTTATGAGTTGTTGTTGGTGAGAAGAATTGTCCACTTGCATACACAAATCAAGTGGAAGACAACTTCATTGTTGCGGAGAAGGAAGAGAAGGAAGATGACCAGGAGAAAAATCAGAAAGCTCTCTTAGAAGAGCAAAAGGAAAATAGAAAAAAATGTTTTGATATTCTAATGAATGCTTTTGAGTGTGCAGGGTTTGCTAAGGAAGAATGTGATGTGAAGCACTTAGGTGAAGTGCCACATAAGTTTGATGAAGAATTAGAATTTATTGAGGAATGGCTTCAAAATCCATATTATGATGAATGCAAAGAAACATTAGATTATGATGAGGAATGTATGGAAACAGAAGAAGAAGACTGCATTACAGATATAGAAATTGAGTCAGTTTTTAGAAAGTGGAGTCCTGAAGAAATAAAGTACTACTATGAGCTAATGTTGCAAGAGTCCCTTGAGCAGGACAGTGCTGATTGTATCCAGAAATGGGAGCAACATATTTATGTGGAGTTGGAAGCATTTGCGAACATTAAAGACAAATGTTCTCAGGACAAAGAAAATGCAGAAGTGTTGAGGACGAAGAACAATAATCAGAAGTCAAATTCCAAAATGCGGAGGAACAGAGTAAAAAGGGCTATGAAGCAGAACAGAGTCAAGATGAAACATATATGGCGTAGCAAGCCAAGGAAGAAGCTCCATCTATATCACTATCTAAGATGAAGAAAGGTTAAGATGAAATTGCTAATTTGTAAGCTTAGCTGAGACTGAGACCAGCAAGCATGTTATGTTCTGCTCTGTTATGTTTGGTAGAAAATCCATTTCTCCATTAAGGGGGAATGTTGGAATAATGGAGAAATTAGAATACTTAGTTAAGATCTGTGTAACTAAGTTATTGTGTGTCTTTCATATTTAGGTTTGGATTAGTTTCAGATCCACTAAGATAGGGGTTTGTTATAGGCTCTCCTAGCCTATTTATTTGTAAGTAATTTATCCAAGTAATGCAACACAACAGCTTATGTGAGCGTCGACTCACTCACTGGTGATGTGCCCTTGTGGCCTCACTATGATTGTTTTTTTAACTAATCTATGACACCTTTGATCAGGAAGAAATGGGAAATATATTGTCTATTCAATTTGAAACAAGCCACGGGGACGTGACATGGAAGTATGAGAGATATCCCTTATTTATAACAAGAAACAAAAAGTAACAAATAACCATTGAGTGAGATATCTGATCTAGAGTTGTGATGACTAGATATGCAGTTGGAAAATCAGTTGTTATTTAATTATCATTTGCTCCATCAGACAGGGATTAAATTAAAAGTACACAACCTCAAGGAATCACCTCGACCTGTAATGTCTAATAGATTAACAAACTCACCTCTCACCGGTGAAATGTCATTCCATATCCTCCCCCTGTTGTATTTTTTTTCCATTTGCCTCTCGATTCTCTCGATGGATTGTCACATCCCTCATTTGGAATTATACACCCTGCCTCCAGGTTTGTGCCTCCTTACGGAACTGCCATATTTTGATGTGAAAGAAGATGGAGTTGGGAGGACAGATGGCCTCAAAGAATACAGAGGTCCTGGAGATGGAGGGAGTATGTAGAGAGGTTAGGAATGAGGTATATTATGTGAGGTGAAAGTGGACATTCACTAATTTGTATTGATTCTAGGAAAATATACCATTGATGGTTGTGATTTTCAAAAAGAGAGATGTGGAGGTCATCGGATCGCAACCCATATTTTAACTGCAAAGTTCCAGTTTGCTTCATTCATTCAAGGCGATCCACTATCACAATGGAATTTTGGAAGTTATGCACAATCACAAGGGATTTCCAGCAAAGATTAAACTCATTTAGTTTCTAATTTAATATTTTTCCATTATCTCACTCTCGTTATTCCTTCCTCTTTGAGGTAAAGTAAATGTACGGTTCACTCTACTATTTGTTTCTCCTACCATGGATTTGTAGACGTATTCCAATTGCAGTTTTCACACTTTATATAAGAATGGAAGGCTTCATACTTTTAATCGATCCAATGAATATTCATAAGTGTAATGAAACCAAAATGGTCTAGAAGCTCAATTTAAGGATCGATCCTCTATAACCTTCATTTCCGCTTCAATTTATTCAACTAAGACTTGCATTGTTTTCTTCCTCATTTTAAGGATCGATCTTCTGTTACCTTCATCTCCGCTCCGGTTTTCTTCAACAAAGATCTGCATTGTTATCTTCTTGGAAACTATAGGGAAGGGGATGTCTATACAACAAAGGATGATCTCAATCCTTTGCTCCTCGGTAAATGCTTGCATGTGTAAACCCTGAGGAAGGAATCCAAATGTTCTAATAGGAAAATGTACGAGACCCTGGATTGAGATGAGGAGGATGAAAATATGGTTTTAAATTCCTATTGTTGGAAAAATCGTATTCCAAACCAAGATTATTGATCCGTAAGGGTAAATGATAGGCATATTCCCATACATTTTATCAACAAAAATGCTCAATGCAAAATTAAAAAGGTATAAATGATGTTCAGTTCAAAACGTCTCTGCTTCTGCTTCTAATCGTCAAGAGGCATAGAATAATGGTTGTGCTTTCATATTGGATCTCTAATTTCTCCGCTTCTGCTTATAATCATCAAGATGCATAGAATAGAATGATGGTTGTGCTTTCATATTGTTTTATTGGTTGGTTTACGTGTTTGAGGTGGATACATCATTACCCAATAATAAAAAACATGTACATTATGCTTCTAAACCAATTTATGTTGAAATGTGCAATCACAACCCTCTAAAAATAAACACATCTTATGTATGGTATCTATAATATGAGAAATTCATAACAAGATGTAATCACCTTATCCTTGTTGCTACAATAGACACGCTCTTATAGTGATCCTTCCAAGGAAATTAAAGAGTCACATCAACATATGGTTCTAGGTGATCCTATGCAACATTGTCTACCTAGGGATGTATCATCATTGTCTTCCTAGTGATATATCGTATTGCACAAGACAGGTGTTTGAAATGTGGGTAGTCGAAGTGATGTATCTGCTTGCATAGGACAAGTGATTGAAATGTGGGTAGTTGAAGATGCAATTTCATAACTGCATATGTGGTTACACAACAAAATCAATTCTTAGGCAATTTTCTGAGTTCCCATGTTTCATTTTTCATTATAAAATCATGTTCTTTTTTCATGGCATCCATCTATACTTTATGATATTCAGTTTGTTCAAAATTTAAACATCCTCTACATCCATAACTTGAGTCATTAATGTATAATATTTATCATTAAGTGTTGTTTGAACTTGCCTTGTTGATATTCACAATGTCTCACTACTTTGTGGAGTTGCTACACTCCTTCTTGGAGTTGCACCACTCTTTCTTGGTGTGCTCTAGCTACCTGCAGTGCCAATGTTGTTTGAAGCTTCAACTTGAAGAAAAACATCTCTGGAAAAAACTTTATGAGTGTTGGGATCAAATAGTTTATAAGATTTATGATCTATACAATAGCCAATAAAGATGTCTTTGATTTCCTTAGCATTAAATTTTTTCTATTTCTTTGGGAGTATGAGAAAATGCCTTGCTTCCAAATATTCTCAAGTGTCTGACTTTTGGTTTACAACCTTAAAATGATTCAAAAGGTGTTTTGTCCTCTACAGTTTTTGTAGGACTTCTCTTTTTAATATACACAACGATACTTATTGCTTCAACCTAAAAACCATTCGAAATATTTATACTTTTAATCATGCTAATCATGCTTCTCGCACATTCAACCAAAGTACTATTTATAAATAGTCTACCTCTTTGCTCAAATATAGCCCAAGCAATCAATATTTCAATTCTTTCATTCAATCGATATATCAGTGTATCCACTTTTTTCTAACTTAATTTGGAGTTGAAGGTTTAAGTGTTAGGCAACGAAAACAAAACATAGCATATAACAAAGAATAAACGAGCAAGATCAAACACGCATTAAACCAAGAAAAACAAACTCACAATTGACAGAGTAATTTATGTGGAAACCCAATACGACAAAAAACCACGAGCAATGATAGTTGATATTCTTATTATTCAATGGATAATTACAATAGTGACCACATGCATACAACCATCCTCTCCTCATAGACACACTGTACTCTATAGTATTGCGTCTTTCTCTCACACACTCACTACATATTGCACTCACATTGTACTCACACCTATATGAATATGCTTGCATATATAACATCTATCACTGAGTTACACAAACTGATCATGAATAGATCATATAGTTACATGAGCAGTTCATAAATAGACGGCATGCATGCACATTAACATAGTTGCATGCATGTGAAACATAGTTACCAACTTAATGAGAACTGTGACCTCAAAACGGGAACTTTGGCCCAAAAAACCCATATTTTTGCATTAAAAACATCAAAATCACCCCCCTAATCAAAAAGTGGTGCTACTGGTAGCACCATTTTTTAAAATGGGGTCAAAATTACAACATTTTTCAAACATGGCCTTCAAAACTTAGATAGTAGCTTAGAAAAACCTTAAAATTAGCACCTAAAAACAAAAAAAGATGTCTTTGAATTTTTGTTTTCCTTTCAAAATGTTAAATTTTGAGATCATTTGAAATCGTATTTTTATCACTTGGTACCATTAAAACCAAAACCTCAAAATCAACCATCAAGTTGAAAAGTACTCTACCGGTAGCACTCTTTCTACAATTGGGGTATTAAAATGACCAATTTTTATAATGTGGTAAAAGAACTCATCATTACTATAAAAAAAATCATAAAAACAACTCTTAAATGTTATCATCACTCAAAGCACAAGGTAATACATAATGCCATGAAAATATCACAATATACTTTAAAAATTCAACGTCACTTTTTAATAATTTTTTCCTTTTAACAATAAAAAAGTAAATACAAGTTACATTGAATGAAACATAAATAGCTTCTTAAAAGTATTGTTATATTGACCATATTCAAAACATATGAGCGAAGAAATTTTATTATATTATCCATAGTAAAAAAACATATCATTCATAAAACATAACAAAAGATTCATAACTTCATGTAAGATCATATGTAAGTTCAATGCTCTTTTTTAGTTACCATACAAACATCATATGGATAAAAAATTCTTAAAATGTTCCATACACTTATTCAGATTGACTCATGGTTTCTGAAATACCATCAGCGTCTACATTGTCTTTAGATGAATGTTTTGATGAAGATGTAGATGATCCATACTCTTCTCTATTGTCGATGAATGCACCATCTGAGTCTACATGTATGCCCAACATTTCAGATGTCAAATGTCTTTTAGATCTACAAATAGGTTCAACAGACTCCCATATTGCATTTATTTCTTGCGGCAACAACCTCTTGATAATCTCTATTGTCTTGGAGTGAAGAGTTCCTCTCTTTGTCAAATTGAAGTCATAAACAAGTATGTCAACATCGTCTAATTTTAAGAGGTCAGTGCGACGATGAGTTTTATTTTGACCCTTTCTTTTTCTTTTTCTATTGACATGTTTCTCAACCACCATCTCTATCCTGTACACACCATTTAATGGGTGTGTACTTGTTTCATACCAATGCATTTCAATTGCAACAACCTCAACATTTTATTTCCCAATCTTTATAACCTTTCCTATCAAGAATGGATAACCATGTGGATCCTCAGCCGCTAAAACTTCAATCATGCTACCCTCCTTAATATATTGTACTCAACCCCTATAAAGGTCTTCCATGGCTTCACATTGTGCACATGACCTTCACGAACCAATATGCATTTCTCTTTCCTCTGCTTGTGTAATCTCAATAGCACCTTGAGATTCTTGAAATTCAACAATGTTTGTTTCTTTAGATTCGTTTGGCATATTTTGTGCCCAATGAAATGGAGTCCTCAACATTGTATCTTCATTTGTTGATATTGAAATTATGTCACTTTGACTATTGAAAAAAGACTCTCACCAAACTGAATCAACAACATCAAAGTACTCATATGTATCCTTAATGGACTTTTTAATTTCTTCCAGGCATTCTGAATAATCTACATCTCTATTATGCCTTCGTGCATTATGGATTTCAAGAACTGATTGTAAAAATAATAATTTTGATGCAAAAATTGGACGATCTGGAATGAACTTCAAAAATGCTAAACCTGATGAAGGCCCCCATTCTATAGTAGTTGAATACTGTTTTCCCCATATAAGTGTTTTCCCTTGAATTTTTTTCAAACAAAATTGATGTAGGAAGCTAATGTCATTAAGTTGGTCAATACATATTTCTTCACGATGTGATCCTTGAATAAATCTTTGCATGTAAACAATTTCTTCTAATATATGAAAAACAAGCTCTCGAATGTATGTTTTCTTGATACTTTCAATCAATGATGGTAGACTTCCAACATTTTTCCTCTTCAATGTTACGGAAAAATGACTCAACATTTGATGAATATGATCATGAGTGTTTCCAACAAGAAGGAAACCAACTTTCACATTTCGAAAGATTCCCATTTCAACATGCATGCTTAGCTATCCAAACACAATTTGATTTTTATTTTCACGACTAGTGTTGTCTAATTGTAGATAGAGAACTTGAGGAATATTTCTAGACCAGTGTGTGAGCACATGATGAATTATGGTGATGGTCAGATTTGCACCATTGTGAATATTTGGAGCTGTGAAGTAAACTCTTGGACATAGTTTTCCATTAAAAACCATACAACCAACCAAGTGAAACTGAATGAAATTCTCTTCCTGTAAATTTTTGGGTGTACGGACAAAATGTGGTAGAAGTGTTTTCTTCTGGTCCATGCCATCAATTATCATACCTAAATATTTTTTTGGAGCATCATAACACTTCTTCTGATGTTTGTACAACTTTTGTTTTTCACTTGATTGTTGATTCTGATGTTCTTGAAGTGCTTTGATTATGGAATCTGCACATGACATAAAATGGAAATATTGATTGTGTGTTTTCATAGTTGATAACTATTCAATTTAAAAAAAATATATTAAAGACATACCTCTTCAATCCCCTTCAGATTTATCTCTTCTTGATTTAAGAGTAGCACATATACTACAAATCCCCATCCTTGACTGCTTAGGAATAGAGATATTGTTGAATTTTTTCTTCCATATTCTTGTAAAATATGCATATGTGATAAAATTATCCTTTCCTTCAACATCTTCAGCATATCCTTTGTACAAGTTGTAGATTTCCCTCCTTGAAAAATTCTATGAAATACGTATTGTGTCTCTATCTGACATACTCTCTCCATGTTTGGAAAAGAAATCACGCATCCATGACAATGCAGTGTTTGTGAATGGCCCACTCTCTTGTCCATGATGTACCTTTGAATAAAATGATGGCTATTTTTCCAACCTTGTCTGGATTCTTGATAGAGGAATATTAACAATTGAATGAATTTTTTTGAAAGCCTTTCTGCAAAGTAAAATATCCCCAATGTGATAATCATATACTGTATTGGTGGATATCATGCACCCCATCAAATATGAATTTTGCATGCTCTTATTCATTTCCAAATATGTCTTCCTTTTATTCAAGGCATACATGTAGTCCATTTTTTTCAAACAATTCTTTTCACAACATTCACTTGAAATCAATTATTTTATGGAAATTGATTTAGTGAGAATTTCTTTCCTAGACCTTGTATAACTAGAATGCTTTGGATAGATATAAAAAGGTCTAATTTTGGTCCTAGACACAATGTTTCTTTGCAATGTCTCCACTATTTCATGATCCTCACTAGAAGGTTTTTCCTTATCACCACAAGGAGTATCAAGCAAAACATTGTCAGGAGACTGAACTAGAGAATGTCAATCACTTTCATTTGTTGTAGCTGAATGTTTGAGAACACCGTCATCAACATAATCATTTGGAGAAAAATAATCATCAACATTATGTCCATTATTGACATAATCATCTGCATTGCTTTCAAAATCCCCACTTGAGTGAAAATTTCCACCATCTTTCTTAGTGCCTTGAAAACCTTCATCAGTATCTTTAAAATCCTCACTTGGAGGAAAATCAACATCAACATTGTTTCTTTTTAATTTATCACTTGGGAAAGAGTGACCACCAATGGTGTAATCATCTGCGCTACTTTCAAAATGGCCATTTGAAATATATTCTTCATCATCCTCATCCTCATTACTAGCTTCAATATCCTCACTTGGAGGAAAATATTCATTATCCTCATCGGTACCCTCAAAATCCTCACTTTCATAGAAATCACCAGCACCAACATTGTTTCTTTTAAATTCCTCATTCGAGAAAGACTGTCCAGCACTGTCATAATCATCATCATTGTTTTTAAAGTCCCCACTTGGGGGGAATTCTTCTCCATCCTCATTAGTGCCTTGGAAATCCTCACTTGGAGGAAACTCTTCATCAGTACCTTCAAAATCCTTACTAGGAGGAAAATCATAATCACCAACATTGTTGCCTTTAAATTCTCCACTCAGGGAATTTGGTCCACCATTTTCATAATCATCTTCATTGCTTTTAAAATTTCCACTTGAGGAAATATCTCCATCATTTTCATTGGTGGCTTGGAAATCTTCATCGGTACGTTCAAACTCTTCACTTCGAGGAAAATTCTCATCCCAATCATTTAAATGTTGATCATAGTCTCCACTTTGACCTACATTTTGATTATTTTCATTACTATTAAACTGTTGACTAGATTTATCACCATCATA
>JASDQU010197237.1:0-13084 GCA_032191745.1 Picea mariana | reverse complement strand
CCCAGAGGACACCCACAAAGAAAATACTACACCTGGTACAAGCATACAGAAGAAGGCTGAGGAGGTCCAAAATTAAAGCAGCACCTCAGGGAAGACTACTTCCATGTCACGTAACCAAGGGGGTGGTGATGAAGTAGAAGCTGAAGAGAAGCCCAGCGAAGTAACACTGCCCCGAGATGAGGAGGACCCCTCGAAGAAGAGGAAGGTTTCCCCCCCCCCAAAAAAAAACCTTCTTCCCGGAAGAAATAAAAATCCTCCATGACTAAGATGCAGATTGTCCTCACCTCCGACAATTTTGATTTCATCATAGAAGCCCTGAATGATGCTTCACTGGAAATAGCAGAGAAACAAGAGGCCAAGTAAGAAGAAATGTATGATAGGATCGAAGTCGAACTTCGAGGGGTACAGCAGGCCCTTCAGTCCAGTTGCACGGTCTCCACTGTGCCAGGAGAACCAGAGTTGGGAGATGAGCCAGCCCAACTCCACTGACTCGCTGATCAAGTCGAAGCTCACCTTCGAAGAGCACAGGAAGAAACATAACAAGCCACCTAGGCTTTGACACAAGTACAGGGAGTACTTTTCGAACAACGTCGAGTTGCAGAACAGGAAAAGATTTCTCTCCAAGCGAAGTTCGATGTAGAAAAACACAGATACAACAAGGAAAAGAACAGTTGCTCGTAGAGCAACTCGAAGTGAAAGAAGCAGTCAGCAGAGCACTTTGCTATGTGACAGTCGTAGAAATAAACGTAAAGGATCGAGTCCTGCAACAAGTAAAGCAGCTCACAGAAGTGATCCAGCAGCTACAGCAACGCATAGTAGACTTAGAGCTACGCGCAGTACCCAAGACTCCATAGGACATGAGGGATCAAAGAGAAACAACTGCTCGAAGCACAGTTGAGAGAATAAAATCCCTTACTATGGAATATAAGCAACTTACTGATCGCAGTGCCCAGACCTATGAGCAACTCACAGAGAATCCAAAACTAAAGGCACTAGAGTCACAGCTCCAAGAGGGAAAGTATCAAGCCGATGTGATACAAGTGCAGTTGAAGCCCCTTTCGGCTATGGAAAGAATGAAGCGCTCCCAAGAGCAGTGCACCGTCCAGCAGCAGATCCACACTATCCAGAGCAGATTTATGGAAGTAACTCAGAGACTCCAACATGTATAAGAAAAGGCCTACCAATTGTTCACAGAGGCAGAAGGCCAAGGAGAAGAGCTAGAGCAGGTTGTTATTGCAATTGAACAATGCCTGGAGGGGCCTGTGAACAAGGTAGTCATCCAAGAGTTCATTGATCAAGAGGCCACCGCAAAGCAGCAAGTCGAAGCAGCTCGAGCCAAGCTCGAGGCTTTCGAAGCAGAACTACCCAGATCAGAGTGACTCAGGACGAGTCACAGGTGAGTGTTGGGGACCTGTTGGCCCTTGACCAAGTTTTGAGGGATCTTGGTCAAGTTTGACCTATTTTTGGACTTCGACAGCCTGAAAAAGGAGGAGCGCAAGACGAAGCAGAGATCGCGGAATCTCGGCCCCTTTTTGGGTTCTTTTTGGGATTTGGGATTATGTAACGGATATGGGATGTCGGCTCATGGGTTTACCCATGTTTAGGCCTATTTTGTAATGTATAAATAGACACTTAGTCTATAGATATATAGATAGAGATAGAGGCATATTTGTGTGATATTGGCTAAGTGCTAGATCTATGTGATTAAAGGATTGTAAGTGCTTTGTGCATATTGTGTGAGACTTGCAGAGCTAAGTGCAAGTGGTTGTAACAGACTGTGAATGGATTTGTGTTGTGATGCAAAGAAGGAGGATCTCATGGAGTGTGCACAGATCTCATGTCTTCTACGGAGTAAGATTTTGATGCTATGTGCCTGTAAGAAGCTTGACAAAGATAATCAAGAAGAAGATTTGGTGGACGTAACCCCGAGGTGGGGGTGAACCACGTAAGTACTGTGTTGTTATGCTTTGTGCAATGGCTTGATGTGTTTATGTCTTTACTTGCTAAGTGATTTGATATAGATGGATAGATTTTTATATGCTTTGTGCTAATGATGTGAATGAATGTTAGATCTGACCTATGTGAATGTGCTTAGTGCTTGAATCATCTAGATCTAATCTACTTCTCTATGATAAGTGCTTAAATACATCAGATCTGAGTGAATGATGTGATGCTCTGTTTCATATGCGGAGTAGATATTGGTTAAGTATTAACGAATTGTCAGTGCTAAGTGCTATGTTGAGTATTACAATCACATATATGTGTCCTAGATAAGCTTGCAGACACCTGAGTCCTGCAACCACCCCTTCCTCTACCTCGAGTGAGACTTCATCTGCTTTGCAGGTGTTACTAAAAGGGCCGGTAGTTAGGGTTTTTTTGGTGCGTTTTTGTAGTGTTGAACCCTGGGTTTTCCCATGTGCCAACAAAGGCCGAAAATTTCAAACTAAAGACTCTCACAAGAGGAGAGTTATGATTCAAAATGAGATCTTATGATCTCTATTTATACAAAAATTAGCCAACATGGCTTGTCCACAAAATAAGGAGTAAAACACAAGATTAGGGGTCAACAACCCTAATATTTCCCCCTTAACACAATAATATTAAACAATTCACTTAAAATTTTATCTTTTTCACAAATTAAACCCTAATCTAGGATGATGTCACCCCTTTAAGGGAAGTTTTGCCACTTTGAGGAGGTCATTGGTGTTGGAGAAGCATGCAAGGGCCTCCCAAGAAAATGTGTCAAGCATCTAAGTGATCTCATCATGGTGAAAACCCTCTTCTCCTCAAAGCGTCCAAGTGAAAATGAGTGGCACCTCACCACCAAGCCCTAGTCCCCAGTATCATGACATCATGCTCAAAAGTGGGGTGTTTTTTCCCTCCTCGAAAAATCATTTGGAAAAAAATGAGTGGGATAGGTCATCCAAGTCATCATCAAGGTCGTCCAAGTCAAATTTCTCTCGTCTGTCATGTGGGCCCCTGGCATCCAACCTATGGGCTTGTAGCCCCATGGAAGCCCAAGCNAAGCTAGGCTTGTTCTCCCAAAACTGTCCACTAGCTAGGTCTTGCAAAGACAAATGAACACTCCCTCCAAGGATCTCAAGTAATAACATCATGATAAGTGGATCCAATCAATAAATAATCCATCTAAGCATGTGCATCAAAGATTACTATATCAAACAATTAACATCTCAAAGACATTATGTGACTTGTCAAGCTTAAGTATGAGAGGGTTGACAAGGTGTCATATTGGGTAGATCTTTCCCTAGGTCAAGGAGAGCCTCCAAGAGGTCCCTCTCTAAGCCATGTAGAGTGTATGAGGTGGATGGAGTCAAGACTCAATGGGCATAGGGCTCATGACATACTAGGGATCATAGTGTCTCATCCATGGGTGCCTTTGTAGAGGGTGTGTGGTACCTTCGTCCGCAATGCACTTTTTCCAAGCCCATCATTTTCCTTTTATCATTCTTTCTTTATATTTTCTTTAGCACAAGGAGAGTTTGAAGGTCATTGTCCTGGCATGGTGACCAGATGGTGGCAATTTCACTCACAAATGCCTAATGGAAATGAGAAAGTTTGCTCATGATGAGACCCCCTTTCTCTCATCCATACAATTGAGAGTCATTTCCCTGGTTTGGTGACCATATAATGACAATGTCATAACACCATATATCCATGGACATGATAGGTCAACTCGTGATAAGACATTCTATCCTTCAATCTAACTTTCAGGAATTTCTTTGTTATATTATGGGTCCACATTTATTCGAAGATAAGCATTTTATTGCTTTCTTGGGTGATCCCTGGGCGAAGCATTTGGAAGGTTCATATATGGATTTTATCTTTTACCCAACACCAACCCCTCTGGGACTTTAGCCTCTTCTTCCCATAGAATGAGGGACAACCCCTTCTTGGGTCAATACACCCTAAAATCCCAAGAGATAAGGAAATAGAGGGCAATAATGATGGGAAATGGTAAGTATGGTCGGGAACCATACGATGGCCTATTAAGGGATTTCCCAGTAGCAAACCCATTCCCAAATAATCCCACTTAATAGGGCACAATGTCAACCACCAAGGTGAAGCAAGGAAAAAGGTATAATGTCCAAGCACATATCATGAAATCTAGAGCAATCTAAGATATAACATAATCAAATGGCTTAGGTATTGAAATGATGCTCACCATAATACTGATTTGTACCTCATGGAGCAAGGCCCACTACCTTCTGGAAGCCAACTGGTGTGGTGGATTACATCTGTAAACTTGTGACCATCTGTGGTGGTGAGTGGGTTTTCCATCTGTGCAAAGGGTATTGTTGGTCATGTAGTCTCTCGACACTCCATATCTGCAACATGAGGGCCTCGAGACATCATCTCCTTAGTTATTAACAAAATGGTGATAACAGAGATTACCACTAGTGTTGTAGATGATTCCTAGCTAGATGGATAGTCAGTGTGTTGATGGACAAACATTCTCCAGGCAGATAATGGTCCAGGCATGACAGGTTGTTGGTGGACATACATTCTTCCTATGGAGTCAGGTTGACGGATTGTTGATATACCATGGACAATTATTCTTCTAGGACGTATGTCTAGATTAGAAGAATGGTTTGTCTCCTTAAGTTCACAGTAGTGACCAGAGTGGAGAAGTTGGTACATGAAATACACTTTCCCTGAGTTCACAGTAGTGGTCGAAGGGAAAAATGGTCCAGTACAGTCATTCTTCGAGGATATATTTCTGGATTAGAAGAATGGTCCTTGTAGCCCATGGTGTGGCTTTCAACACCTATTGGAATCGTTATTCTTCTAGGACATATGTTCATATTAGAAGAATGGTCCTTGTATCACTCTATGGAGTGAGTGACTTATTCAGCATCATGCCCAATTACTCAGATGGAGTATGGCTTTGAGAGATGATGCAGTCGATGCTATCAGATGATACTGATAGTGATGATGTTTCTCGTGAGTTGATCTATGTGATCATGAGATAGCATGTGTGTCTATGATGATGCTACCGGTTGAATGGTATGTTTGTGCTCAAGACCATTGACTTTAATACCTCCCTAGCTAGGAGGGATTTTTGATATTATGGTAGTTGTAGAAGGTATTAACCTCTACGTGTGACCTTTGACGAGACTAGAATATTCCGGGAAGCAAGGGAAACCCTAAAACGTTGGATAATAACCCTAGAAAGAAAGTCAACTCAAGATAATAATTTATATCCTCCAAAAGTACAAGTCGTCCCAGTTAGGTCACTTGTAAGACTATAAATAAGAGGGCGCTAGACCTCATTTGACATACACTCACACAGTTCACACAAACTAGTGGTGCGCAAGTTTTGGAGTGCAGTTGCAGCTACTGCAACTAGGATTTTGGTCTTTGGATATGGTTTGGAATTCCTACCTTGGTTATGGTTTGGACTCTCTGCTTGGTGTGCTAGCTTTGGAGAGACGTATGCTACCTTGGTTGGCTATTGGTTCTAAGGGTTTTCTTCTAGAATTATTCTATCTGCCAAGGTTAAGGTGCTCGGGGGTGGCTTCAGCCTATGGTTGGGTGACAATATTTCTATATTGTCTATGGAAAAAGGAGCGCATCTCTTTATTTCTAAAACTTACCTCCTCTGCTTTCTTTTCCATCCTAGTCAATGGTGTACCCTCCCAACCTTTTTCACCCTCTAGAGGTATTCGTCAAGGGGATCCTCCCTCTCCTTTTCTCTTCGTCATCATGGCTGAAGGTTTGGGACATTATATTATTGCCTCTATTGTGGATGGCTATCTTCAAGGGATCCCCTTACATGGCCTACAACCTGTTTCTTCTCATAGCTAGTTTGTGGATGACACCATGTTGATGGGTACACCCACTGCACAGGAATCCATCAAGCTCAAGTCCATCCTTCCAAATTTTAGTGAAGCTTCTGACACCTCCTTTAACTTGGATAAATCTCATCTTTTCTTCTTCAATACTCCCTCGGCTATCCAACGACATATTTCATGACTTCTAGGCATTCCCATGAGCTCCCTTCCGTCCAACTATCTTGGCATTCCCCTTTCGGACTCGGCTACACGGAATATCTCATGGGATTTCCTCCCCCAATCCCTTTCCAACCATTTGAACTCCTGGACCTTCAAATCCTTGAATCTAGTTGCACGTCTTGTTCTCATAAAATCGGTTCTCCAAGCCATCCCTGACTATCTTTTCTCCGCCCTGGAAACCCCACAACCTGTCATTAAATCCATCTGAAATCTCCAACGAAACTTCCTTTGGCGAGGTCACAATCCCAGGAAAAAATGGGCTCTTGTCAGTTGGGAGAAAGTTTGCAAGCCAAAGTCCATTGGGGGGCCTGGACTCAGGGACCTAGGCAAACTAAATAGCATTATGGGAACCAAAATATGGTGGCCCCAACTCAAGTACCCCACTAAATTATGGGCTAATCTTTGGAAGAAAAAATACACCCCCCATATTAATGAGGCAGAACTTATCAGACTAAATGATCATATACATGGATCAAATATCTTGAATGCAACCTAGCGTAATCGCCCACTCATTCAGGAACATGCCTTCTGTGAAATCTGGAATGGACAGGATGCTTTATTTTGGACAGACTCGTGGCAGCAATTACCTCCTTTATAATCCTTGGATAGTATGTGCCCCATCCAACGCAACATGCAACAACTAGATTCCCTTAAGGTTGTGTATCTTTGGTTGGATGCTTCCCATCATATTCTTTGGTGGACCTGGAAAAATCTCTCCACTGATCTCAATAGTCCAAATGACTATGACCTGCAACCTTGGCAAGTTGTCGCAGCCCAGAGAAAGATACGCATCAAGGAGGGCCCGGATATTCTCCGTTAGGGTCACTCTCCCTTGGGCACATTCAAGATTAAGGAAGCCTACATCCTCCAGGATAATTTTCATGTTCAACCAAAAGAAAATATCTGGCAGATCATTTAGAGGACACGATTGTGGCCGAAAGTTTCCACTTTCTTTTGGCTCTTGGTTCATAATCGCATGCTCACCTAGGACAATATTAGGAAAAGAGGTTTCATTGGACCCTCGATTTTCCATCTTTGTCAGCAACAGGAGGAGTCGATGGAGCACCTACTAAATCAATGTTCCATTATTGGGGAGATCTGGGCCCATGTTGCACAGATCATGAGGAAAACAAACAGAGCAAGAGATAGTATTATAAGCAGAATAGAGAACTGGGGAACTAGAGCCTTCCAAAATCCAATTTTAAATAGAATACGACAGCTACTCCCAGGCTTTGTAGTCTGGCAGATTTGGAAAGAGAGAAACGGGCGCGTTTTTCATTCCCAGGCTTCTCCCCCTTCCCTCATCTAGTCAAGGATTTTTGGCAATATACAGGAAACAATTCAAACCCAACATTGGACCCATGAAGATCTCTCTTGTGATCCCAAGGAAATCACCATTGTTTCTACTTGGTGGCTGAATCTACATTGCAATCTCCTCATTCTGTCCTAGCATCCTAGTTCCTCTCTTTCTCCTAGCCCCACCTCCTGGAAACGCCCTCCTACAGGCTTTTCCAAGATGAACTTGGATGTTGCTTCGAAGGGTAATCCTGGACCTACAGAGTTTGGGGTCGTTCTTCAAGACAATACTGTTTGAATTAAACACATCATGGCTGGAAACTTGGGGCATGACACTAACAACTTTGGGGATCTTTGGGGCCTTATTAGAGGAATCCAATCAGCTTCCAGCCTAAATTTGACTCAACTAATTATTGAAGGGGATTCTCAAGTGATTCTTTCGTTAGCCACCAAGATGATCTAGATTTTATGAGCATAATGAAATGAATACACATTATTAAAATATTCTTAACACATAATAAAAAAGATACAATAAAACTGGTTTTCTATTCAATAAGGAAATAAGTTGAAACTGTAAAATGCAGAGGAAAACAAGCTTGTTGGAATGATGGCGGCTTATCTCTGAGAAGAGAAGTGACGGTTGCGCTCATTAGCAAGAAGATGGTTACAATGAGGCTTTAAAGGCCTTTTACAATAGATAGGAATGTCAAAAACCCTAGGCATCCAAAATCCTAACCCTAGGAGATGAAGCTCCAAAAGTCATGTGGGCCCCGTTTGGGTAAGTTAGTACATCAACTTCCCGGGGTCGTAACTTTTTCATACGATCTTCGTTTTAGGGGCACAATAGCTCATTGGAAAGGTATAACCGAGAGGGACAATTTTTTACTGGCCCGAGCGATTAGCAATCGTCTGGGCCCAAAATCCCCAAAAAACGTCGTTTAGGGCCTCAAAACGACCCCAGAAGTTTGGAACCTGAAAAACTGTCGAAAAACTGCCAAGGTGGAAAACTTTTTTTCGAGCCAGTGGAATAGGTGGGTGGCCACTGATATCCACCGGGATCAATCCTCCCTCTTTAGGAATCAATGGTCTCCATTGCATTGAGTTCCCCCATCAGATGAGGAAATTTATGTTGAATTTGGCCTCAAGTGAGCCACTTGCCTTGGTGCAGGAGTTGCCCTGCTTTGACGACTCGATAAAGTTGGATCCTTTGTTGTCGAGTTCCCTTGATCTGGGTGTCCACAATCTGATCATCGGATGCCTACTGCATGCAGTCAAGGTTGATCTATGTTGCTATCAACTGCTCTGCTATCTCTGAGGTGTCCAATAATGGTGGGAAATATGGTTGAAGGAGAGCCACATTGAAGACTAGATGCAGACCAATGGGGAAATGTTGAGCTCAAAAGCATTATCACCCACATCCTTGGTGATGGTGTACGACCCATAACAGAGTGGGTGAAGCTTCCGATGGGGCCCTATAAGGCGTTCTTTCTTCAAATGCAACCAAACTTTGTCGCCCACCTGAAACTTATGTGGCACTCGATGTTGATCATCGTGTTGTTTGTACTTGGCATTGGACTTTTGTAGAATATCCTAAACCTATTTGCGGATGTGCTGGATCCACTCAATGAACTGGGTGTCTTTGTCAACTTCTGGTGGAGTAGGGGACGAGTTGACCGAGGTGGTTGCTAGGGGTAGTGCAACATCCATGGGGCCTAATGGTTTGAATCCCAACCCCACCTGAAAGGGGATATGACCAGTTGAGTTATGCAGGGCTCAATTGTAGCTATGCTGGACATAGGGAAGACTCGTATCCCATGTGCAGGGGTGTTTTGAATTGTACATGCGCAGGATATGTACGACCATCCGATTGATGACCTCAGTTTAGCCATCTATCTAGGGGTGGAAGGCAGTGGATTTGGTGAGCTTGGTATCCAACAGTGACCAGAGGCTCGACTAGAATAAGTTGAGGAATTGACTATCACAATCTGAGATAATGGTTTGTGGGATCCCAAAATGTACCCATACTCGTTCAAAGAAGAGCTTGGCAATGGATTCTGTTGTGATGTTCTTTTTGCAGGCGGCTAGAATCATCATCTTGGAAAAGTGATCAACAACCACAAAAACACAGTCATTTCCCCTCTTGGTGGATGGGAGGCCTGGCATGTAATCCATTGAGATGGATTCCCACGACCTATTAGGAGTAGGCAGAGGGGTGTACAGGCCATATTTCTTAGTGGTTGGTTTGGCAATAACGCATGCAGTGCAGGACCTGATATACTTGCTGACATCCTATCGAAGTTTCAACCAGTAGAAATGTTTCTGCAGCACTTCCATTGTCTTTTCGACGCCAAAGTGTCTTTCCACCCGACTATAGTGAGATTCCCAAATCAGCTTCGCGCACTCGCTTGATGGAACACAGAGATGGCCCATATGACACAACATCCCGCACTGAAGATGGAAATTAGTGACCACTGAGTTGGCGCCCAACATTTGGTAGGTGGCGGAGAAGTCAGGTTCTATCTCGTAGAGGTGGGGCCATCTTGAGGTCTCGTGGTCACAAGAGTCTAGCATCGTGGTGAGTGTCATGACTAGAGGTCGGCTAAGGCAGTCAACAACTCATTTGGTACTTCCTGTTTTATACTTGATGTTGAGATGGAGCTATTGTAAGTATGTTGACCACTTCTGATGGTGGTCATTCTGCAATTTGCCTTGGGTCTACATGAACTGTAGTGGCTTGTGATCAGTGTGGATGATTATCTCCTTCCCAAGAATGTAATGTCTCCACTAGCGGCAGGATTGCACAATGGAGTACATTTATTTGTCATAAGTAGGGTACTTACGGATAACATTTGATAGTGTCTCACTATGATATGCCATGTAGTGGCCGTGTTGAGTGAGAACAACGCACACATCATAATCTGAAGCATATGTCTCGATCTCAAAGGGATGTTGCAGGTCCGGTAATGAAAGTACCAGGGATGAGCACAAACTCTTCTTCAATTCATCGAAGGCTTGTTGATGGGACATGCCCCACAAAAAAATTTCCTTATCGCCACCCATGGTTGCTTGGCTGAGGGCCCATGCGATATGAGAGAATCCCAGCACAAACCTGCGATAGAAATTGGCGAGGCCCAAGAAGTTCTGAAGTTCAATGAGTGTGGTTGGGGCTGGCCAGTCACGGATGACCTAGATCTTGGCTGGATCCACATGCACACCATGTTGATCAACGAGGTAGCCTAAGTAATGGACCTTGTCCAAGCCGAAGGAGCATTTTTCCAAGTTTGCATATAGTTTGTGTTGCCGCAAGGTGTGCAGAACCTGCTGAATATGCTACAAGTGTTCCTCCCAAGTCTTGTTGTAGATGAGGATGTCATCCAGATACACCACTACAAAAGTATTGGTGAAAGGTTGTAGGATATCGTCCATCATCCTCTTAAAATTTGTTGGAGCATTTGTCAAACCAAAGGGCATGACCAGCCATTCAAAAATACCTTCTTTTGACTTGAAGGCAATCTTCCATACATATGTATGTTCTATTGGGACCTGGTGGTATCCAGACTTCAGATCAATCTTACTAAAGTATTTGGCCCCCGTAAGTTGATCAAGGAGGTTGTCGATTCGAGGAATCGGGTACCGGTTTCGGACTGTGATTTTATTCAGGGCCCGGTAATCAATGCAGAGTCGCCAGGTCCCTTCTTTCTTCTACACTAGCACGATTGGGCTCCCACAAGGCAATGAGTTGGGATGGATGTGCCCCTTGTGGAGAAGTTCTTGGATCTTCCTCTTGATCTTCTCATTTTCTAACAGAGAGCGGCGGTAGACTGGCCCATTGGGTAGTGGTGCGCCTAGGGTTAGATCAATGGGATGCTTGACCTAGAAGTGCAGAGGTACCACGGTAGGAGAGGAGAAGATATCTGAGTATTCTTTCATGACCTCATCCACTTGCTTCTGTTGTGTGGAGAGATCGACTGTGGAGGCCCTGGATGTGGTTGCGATCTTTCACTCACTCTGAGAGCGAATCATGAAGAAGAAAAAATTCCCGGTCTAAGAGATGACCTTCCTGCATTGCTTGGCAGAGATCAAGGAAATAGCACTAGGAGGGACTACTTCAAGTATCCTGTACAATTTCACACTCAAAGTAATAATAACACTATGAGGCCTAGACTCATATACAGCATGATGTTTCCATAAATAAGGTTGGCCCAAAAGAACATTACAAACTTCAAGAGGAGAAACATCACACAATACCTCGTCTTTGAAAGGCTTAATGTCGTACGACAATCGACACTATTGGCTGACGCGGAGATCGCTTCCTTGGCGGAGTCATCCAATGGTGTAGGGTTGTGGGTGTGGCATTGTCGACAGGGCCAGCCGCTTGACGACCTCTTCTGAGATGAGGTTCTTCTAACTACCGCTATCAATGATGAAGTGCAACGGGGTGCCTTTGACCCACCTCTGTGAATGGAAGAGGCGTTCTCCTTCTTTTGGCTCATCTGGTTCACCAGGTTAGATCTTGGTGATAGCAACAGTGGCATTGGGTTCTGCGTCAATGATCCGTCTTCCCCTTTTTGGTTCTGGCTTGAAGTTAGAACCCGCATCTGATTCAGAGGTTTTCACTTTGGCCACCAGCGACTACTTTGAGCGGCAGTCAGCAATGTTATGCCAAGGGCTCTTATGGAAGTCGCACCACTTTCCGGTATCTTTTTTTATCTTTCCAGTGTCCTTCTTTGCTTGTGGCTTGGACTGGTTGTCCTGATACTGTCCATCTTTGCTCTGTCCTTTGTTCTATGGGTTGGGGCCACCCTTTCCTAACTTTATCACGTCTTTTGTTTGAGCTTCTGGTCAATTTTGACGTCATATCAGTAGGTTGCACCCAAGGATGAGATGTCCAGAAATTTCATTTCGGTCTGGATGTATCTATGCAAAGCACCGTGATACTTGAGCACCAGATGTCGCTCTGAATCTTTGATAACCATCTTGGTGTGCATGGTATGGAAGATATTTGTGAACTCTGGCACTGCTTGGTCTCTTTCTTGCTGCGGTGTGGTCCATTTGGTATACAAGTCGTCATAACTTCTGACAGGGTAGTATTGTTCCTTAATAGCATCCCTAAAGGATTCCCAAGTGGTCGCGACTGTAAATAATGAGGGTTCCTCTGTTTCCTTTTGCTCATAGAAAGTTTCCCACTAATATTTGACATGGGGAACGACTTTGAGGAGCGCAAAAGTAATATTTTCTCTATTCGAAAAGTTATGGATAGAAAAATACCCTTCTAGTAAATTCAACCACTTGTCTACAACATCTACGTCTATCTGACCTTCAAATATAAGAATATTGAAGTTGATTTGTACCTTGAAGGGGGCGGCGCCTCCGCTCAAGGAAGATGCGTCGCCTATTGGTAGTTGACGAGGGATTTGCGTGAAACTATCCATCATCTCGTTCCTCTATTGCTTGAGGGCTTCCTCAAGCAACATTTTGAAAGGATCTCATGTCCCGTCATCTTTCTTTTCTCCTGCCATGAGAGGTCGCTTAGGCGTGCGAGAGCTTTTTTCCTCAAGAGAAACAAGCTCAAGACCCAATTCTTTGTACCCTAACCTCGTTGGGGACATGCATTAAGACGACAAGGAGCAGACCGCTCTGATACCACTGATCCAGATTTTATGAGCAGAACGAAATGAATACAGATTATTAAAATATGCTTAACACAGAATAACAGAGATATAGTAAAACCGGTTTTCTATTCAATAAAGAAATAA